>JAFEMH010002811.1:137500-310554 GCA_022495995.1 Adenophora triphylla var. japonica | reverse complement strand
TTCTAAAAGACTTTCCTTAGGACCATGTCTCCAACTTGGAATCTCCTAATTCGGACATTCTTATTATAGGACTCGGGCTATTCTTTGTCGGTAAGCTGCCATCCCGACTTTCGGGCCATATCTCCGAGCCTGTCAATGGTGTCTAAATCATCTGCTAGGATAATCTGGGTTATCTTCTACGTGATGATAAACCGTATCCGTCATGGGGGAGTGAGAACTCCACAGGGAGGACAACTTCGGTACCAAACACCAAGGAATATGGCGTCTGCCCAGTCTCCCCTTTTGGGGTGGTTCTGTCAGCCCAAAGTACTAGGGGTAACTCTTCAACCCATCTTCCCTTCTTACAGATCCAAGTCTTTTCTTTCAGGGTTGTTCATTATTAACTTGTTACTTGGATTCGGCTTTGTCTACATTTGCTTGAGGATGCACCTGGTGTAGACATTATTCCCGGCTTGAATCCCCTTCTCTACGCAGATAAGTCTTGTGTCTTTTGCTAATAGCTGGGAGCCATTTGTCACATATAATTTCGTATGGAACTCCGAATCTACCGGGATGATGTTTCTCTTGATGAATGAAATTACTTTCTCTATCCCCGATTTGCACGTAGGCTTCACCTCAATCCATTTGGTGAAGTAATCCGTCATAGCTAACATAAATACTTTTCCCCTGTGTGCCACTAGGTAGTTTACTCCACTATGTCCACATCCCCCATTGCATAAAGGGCGAAGGTTGACAGTGGATGGGATGCGGTGGCTCGCCCGGTTGATGCAGTGATGTTGCTATGTCTCTCGACATGAGTCACACTTTGTGCGTACTTGCTCGCATCCCGCCGCATGGTTCGCTGCAAGAATACCCCATTCTTAACGCCTTCGAGGATGTAGAGATTTGTGTTCCCCGGCATGGTTACCGTGAGTCACCGTTATGCAACTCTCTTAGCACTTCTTCAACTTGAGTCCGGTTCTAGGCACCGTAGGTACATACACTGTAAAGGATTTCTTACACTTGAAAGTGTTATTGATTAAAACAAATTTGTGATACCTTTATCTGAAAGACCTCAGTTTTTTTATGGCGCCAAGCTGGGAATTCGTGCCATTTCTCGCAATCTGGATTATGGGTAACGTCCAGAGATGCAGAGCCGTTGATAGGGCATTATCATAGGAATCGGGTCATTCATTGAATTGGCACGCTTGAATATAGTCAAGGGCGGGGTGCATAACGTGGATGATAGGGATTTTATTGTTCAACAGGATGCTCTTGCAACTTGAACCCTAAGTTGGTCGTGTGTGGCATCCCGGCTTCATTTTCCTCTCTGAAGTGGGATGCTGTTCCAAAGACTAAGTCTTCCAAATTGTCCGGCAAATAACAACTTAACGTATTGGAGATAACTTGTCATTTTAACTTTGCTTTAGCCGTATAAGATCCATTGAAGTGGTTAACTAATAACAGGGAATCGGTAGAATACGTTAATATGTTTAACATTTAAATTCTCACGCAATAATTAATCCCATAATGAGAGCTCATATACTCGGCCTCGTTATTTGTTGCTTTGAACTCACAAGCCACGGCAGGGAATGAGATCTCCTTGAGGGGATTTTAGGACGATTCCTAAACCCGTGCCCTAGCGTTTGAAGCTCCATACGTGTACGGTGTCCAATATCTAGGAGAACCAAGGCCTTCAAGTTGTTGGACTTCGAGTTCAACTTCTGTGCCGCAGCCGGGACTAAAATCTGCCACAAAGTACGCCAAAGCTTGCGACTTGATGGCAGCCCTTGCTTCATATTGTATGTCATAAGTACTAAGTTGTCGACCATTTAGCCATCCTACGACATCTCTGTGTTTTCTCATCACGCTTCGATAGGATAGTTAGTCTTGACAATAATAACATGAGTCTCAAAGTAATGACATAATTTTATAGAGGCGGTGATTAAAGCGAGTATTAATTTTTCAAGATGAGAATACTGGTTTCAAGATCAAGTAGAGACTTACTTACGTAGTAAACGGGATGTTGGGTACCTTCCTCTCTCACGGCCAATACGGCGCTAACCGAAGTTTCGAAACCGCGCAAGGTAGAGGAATAATGGTTATTCCGGCTCCGAGTTTGGACAATAATGGTGCGATTGTGAGGTACTCCTTGAGTTGGATGAAAGCCGCTTCATGCTCGCCGGTCCATTGGAACAACATGTTCTTTCGAAGTATCTCGTGAAACAACCTGCCTTTGTTAGAAGATTTGGAGATGAACCGGTTGAGGGCTGCTACACTGCCTGTAAGCCGCTGCACATCTTTAACAGTTTTGGGCGATTCCAAGTTTATGATAGCCTTTATCTGCTCAGGGCTTGTTTTGATGCCTTTCTTAGTCACCATATAATCGAGGAATTTGCCAGCCTTCACACCAAAGTGACACTTTGATGGGTTAAGCTTCATGTTGAAAGCTTCTAGGATGTCAAATGCCTCTCTGAGATGTTCAACATGATCTTCCATGCACTTTGATTTTACTACCATGTCGTCGACGTAGACCTCCATAGTTTTCCCAAGTTGATCTTTGAACATCTTATTCACAAACCTTTGGTAGGTCGCACCTGCATTTTTCAGTCCGAATGGCATAGCGATGTAACAATATATACCTTCAGGGGTGATGAAGGCAGTGTCCTCCTGATCTGACGGTTCCATCTGGATTTGTTGATAACCTGAGGAGGCATCCATGAAAGTTAGGATGTCATGGCCAGCCGTTGCATCCACCAGAGAATCAATATGAGGCAAAGGAAAGGGATCCTTTGGACATGCCCTATTAAGGTCCGTGAAATCCACACGTGCACGCCACTTGCCATTCTTCTTTTCAACGACTACTACGTTGGCCAACCACCTTGGGTAATCGGCCTCTCGATCATCTTGGCTTTCAAAGAACCATGCAACCTCTTCTTTTATAATTTGGTTGCGCTCATGTGAGAACTTCCTCCTCTTACGGTGAACGGGTTTGATGTTAGGGTCAACGTTCAACTTGTGTGTGAAGATATCCTTGCTAATCCCCGTCATGTATTTATGCTTCCAAGCAAAACTACTGGCTCTAGTTTTCAAGAACTCCACGATGCTATCTTCAACTTCAGGAGGGATATCAGCTCCCAATAACACCTTGACATCGGGATTGGAGGGGTCAAGCTGAATTTCTTTAATGTCGCTTTCCGCCACTTCCAAGGCGTCTCATGCCTTTTTATTTAATTGCTATGCCTCGCCTGGGGGTGCTTGTTGCCTTCATGGATACCTTGTAACATTATTTTGTTGTTTGTTGGTCACCTTTTACCTTGACAACTCCCCAACGTGTGGGCAACTTGATACACTGGTCTTCCCAAAATGATGTTGTAAGATGACTTGCATTCAATAACGCAGAATTTGTCCATGGAGTTTACTCCTTCCACATAAATGGGCAATTTGATTTCATCGTAAGTATGCTTAATCTCTCATTGAACCCAACTAGAATGGAAGAGCTTCTGGTAACATGCTCAAGCGGGATGTCCATACTTGCTAAACTGTCAGTGGTTACTATGTTGACGGAGCTTCCATTATCAATCAAGATGCGCTTCACCAAACAGGCCACCTGCAAAGTAACAACAAGTGCATCATGATGTGGGTCTAAGATGTCACCCTTGTCATCTTCATCGAAAGTGATTTCACTGGACACTCTCCTTCACCGACGGCCTAGTTGGTAAATTCAACCTGTCTTCCTTGGATTCTGAAGCATGACGCTTGGCGGCGGAGTAGGAAGTACCACATATGTCTCGATCCTTCGCCGATCATATTGACCACTTTGGTTGGGATAGGAGGGAGTTGGTGGGTTCTCAGCATGTGGCTCCTGGTTGTCATTTCGTCCACGCCGCTTGCCCAATAGTTCTTTGAGGAAACCTTTAGACAAGAGGTGGCTAATTTCCTTCCTTAGGGCAATGCAATTCTCAGTGGTATGCCCAAAATCTTCATGGTAGGCACACCATTTAGACTTGTCCTTCCAACCGGAGGGCTTGTCAGACTTTTTGGGCCATCTTGCCTTCTCACCTAGATTGCCCATGGCGTGTATGAATCCTGCAATGTCAACAGAGAAGCTTGTAGATCATCTATTTTAGGATAATGCAATTCATCTTCGTTAGCATTATCACTAACAACATTAATACTAGAATGGTCAAGTTTAGAGTAGGGTTTGCCCCTATTAGATTTTGAGTGGGATGTTTCCATCTTGCCACTCGAATGCTCAGGAGTGATGGTCCTCTTAGCTGCTTTCTCTTGCATCAACTTGTCTTCTTCCAACCTAATGAATTTTATGGCTCTCGTCCTGACTTCTTTGAGTCTTCTACAGGGAGTCATCACTAATTCCTCATAGTAAGTAGAATCTTTCTTGAGTCCCATCCTGAAGGCTTTTGTTGCAGTAGACATGTCCATGTTGGGAATGTCGACAGCTTCTTTATTGAACCTGCTCAAGTAGTCTTTTAAGGATTCATTAGGTTGCTGGACGATCCTGTATAAATCACTGGTTAGTTTTTCAAAGACTCTATTGCAAGAAAATTGGGTAGTAAACATATTGATGAGTTGAGCATAAGATCCAATAGAGCCTAGGGGTTGGTTGATAAGCCAACGCAGGGCTACCCCAGTCAAGGTGGAACCAAACCCCCTATAAAGGCAGGCCTCCTTGAATTGCAAGGGGATATGAATCACGTCCATCTTTTCCTGATACAAAGCGACGTGCTCCAGAGGATCGGTTGTCCCATCGTATTGTTTCATATGTGGAACAGTGAACTTTTTTGGTATCACCATGTTGGCAATAGTGTGAATGTGTGCCCAAATTTTGTTTTTGTTGGATTCACGCGAGTTTGAAGACATCCGGTTTAGTTTGAAAAACGGAGTCGCCACGCCATTTTGATTACCTCAAAACTTTGAAAAAAAGGTTTTATGGGTTCGGAGGTTAAGTTACCCCTTGGGAAGAACGTTTGGCGTTCACCCAAGAGGTGCTTCGTCGGAGCAAGTCTCCCATGATTTCATTAATCGTGCTTGCTTGCGTGCTTTCTTGTGTGCATGTGTTTGAAAATAAGGAGGGAATGTCCCAAGTCGTCTTCCGGACGTACAAACCATTTGTTGGTTGTCGCTCGGGATTTCTTGGAATTTATGTATTCGGGATTATGATCCCGCCCTCATCTGTGACTTGTGATCATCGCATTTTTAACCTCAGGACCCTCGGGACTTGCGTGATCGAGAGAATGACTCTCTTTATGGTCAAAGATGAGGTTCTTTAGAAAAGGAAGGTCCTTAGCCCATCAATCCTACGCTTTAAGATGGTCGAGCTCGTATAGATGCTTCATACTCTTTCTTAAGCGATAATTGGAGATATAGGGTTCAAGGTGTCCCTTTCTAAAGAGATTATGAAACCTTTATGGAAGGAACGATGTAAAGATAGGATCTTTTACACCGGTCCGTTCCTAGGATTGCTAATGGGGGAATGGGGGAAATGTATGTAAAAATGACACTTTAATGAAAAGATGACATTTTTGGGTTGCAAATGATGCACTTAGTTTAAAGAAATGATCTTTATTGCAAATGATGCATAAAGATTTGATTTTTATGCAAATGATGCATTTTTGTTGAAGAAATTGGCATTCATTATGCAAATGATGCATAAAGATTGCATTTTGAAAAGCATATGATGCTAGTTTATGGTAAAGACATGGTCTTTAAAGCAAATGATGCTTGGAAAAGTGATTTTGGATGCAAATGATGCATTTTGATTGAAAAGATTTGATTTTTATATGCAAAGGATGCATGAAGATGACATTTTTATTTAAAAATGGGGGTTTTAGGTGCAAAGGATGCACCTTTATGGGAAAAGACTACATTTTTATGACAAATGATGTCTAATGCATGCAAAAGGGGAAGGGGGAATATGAAGATATAATCTTTAATCTACCAAGTCCCAAGCAATATAAAGGTAATGCAATGAGCAATTTATAAAGCAATTAGGATGCGAGGTTAGGGCGTGCGAGGTTACCAATGGCTTCCTTCTTCTTCGGGCGGAGCTAGGAGGAGAGGTTGGTCTTGGATTTTCAAGGAGGAGGGAGGGAGCTTCTTGGCCTTCTTCTTCACCTTCTTGGATCTTCAACAGCCTCTTGGGAGTATTTCTTCGTATTATGTGTGGTGTTGTTGGAAATTGTTGTTGTTAAAATGGGTAGAGGAGGGCTCTATTTATAGGCAGTCTGGATAAGGCTAATGAAGCCGTGCGGCTAAGGACAGCAAGCTAATGCAGCCGTGCGGCATTATCCACAATGACTCAGCATTCTAGAACCATGCAAGGTGGCAAATTCTAGAACCTTCCCTCCTAATTAAGAAAAACGTGTTTCTTAATTAGGAAGGATCCCCTTCAGCCCTTATTTAATTAAAAACAGTTTCGGAATATTTCCGGAACACTAGGAAGGTCTGGGGGATTACCGGAAAACTTACCGAAATTGCCGGGAAATTTAACCGGAAGGCATGAGCCAGATTTGGGTACTTACAGAAGCCCCTCGGCAACGTCACTTGCAAGGCGAGTGGGGTTGTCGATAGAAAAGGATCCGATCTGGCGAATGCCGAGACGGATTGGGAGACCAAGGTGGTCGAGTGGCTGAACCTCTTATGAAAGGCTACCTACGTATCCCGGAGGAATCAAGCCAGGCCGTAGTTCGGAATAGATCCGCTGGGGAATGGAGAAGAGAAACTGGTCTCTTGCTGGGGAAATAGAAGGGAAAATGACCTAGGAGGTCAAGCAATTGATCCTACTGGGGATATGCTAGGAGTGACCAAGGTGGTCAGATAACAAAGTCTCTTATGAGAGACTACTTCATCACTGAGGAGTGACGGAGGAAAAAAGGGTGACCAAAGTGGTCGGATGGCTGGACCTTTTATAAAAGGCTACCTACGTATCCCGGAGGAATCAAGCCTTGATCGTAGTTCGAGCATCACTAGATAGGTAGGAACGATGTCTAGGATCCTCGAGGGTTTGACAATTAATGGAGGATGTCACCTGATTGACAATTAATGGAGGTTGTCACCTGATTGACAATTAATGGAGGTTGTCACCTGAGAAAACTGGAGCTTACGTCACTATCAAGAAGATAGAGGTAGCTAAAGTTGAGAGAAACTTAAGCGTACGTCACTATTCAGGATAGAGGTAGCTTAAGTTGATAGAAACTTGAGCGTACGTCACTATTCGGGATAGAGGTAGCTTAAGTTGAGAGAACTTAGCATACGTCACTATTCGGGATAGAGGTAAGCTTAAGTTGAGAGAAACTTAAGCGTACGTCACTATTCGGGATAGAGGTAGCTCAGTTAAGAGAACTTGGCATACGTCACTATTCGGGATAGAGGTAGCTTAAGTTTAGAGTTTTGACAATTCGGAGGTTGTCACCTAGCATTATCCCGTTATAATGGAATTAACGGAGGCGACTGAGAAGAAAGCTTAATTGCTTAAGAGATAAGGGATATCTTCTGAAAAAGACGTTATCTTGATTAAAAGATAACGGAAATTGCATGCCCAAGTGGAAGGTCCAGGGGCAGGATTGTAATTTTCTGCTCAGAGCAAATGAGGCCGCCCGGCATGAGATGGAGAAAAAGGAGCCGTACGGCTAGAGACCTGTTTTTTCCAGATTATTTAAAATCAGATTTGAACGGGCCATTGGCATTGCATTGCCGCCCAAGAACGCAGAGAGAGAGAAGAGAGAAGGAGAATTTCGAAATTCTTTCAATCCCTTTGCTTCCCTTTGATTTGAGATGGATCCGGAGGGCAATCCCATACCGAGGCAAGCAAGAAGAAACATCTCGGCGGCCGCTCGGAGGAGGAGAAAGGAGCTCGTGCGAACGGAAAGAAAGTATGACTTTCTTACGCCTCCGTCGGAGCTTTACCCGGGGAGAAGGGAGCATAAATCAACGAACCCGCGATCGGTTGGGGTAAGCATTCTTAACTTGCTCAATTCCGTCAGTTTTGATTGAATTTTGAATGATTTAGGGCTTGACCCGAATTTAGGAATTTTCTAGGATTTTCCTAGGATTTTTGAATGATTTTGAGACATTGATGAATAACCTATGAGGCTAAGAATATGCAATGTGCAATTTGTTTGACAAAAATAATGGGAATGACCCACATTTTTCTCGCAAGTAAAGTAAGAATAATAAAAAAAAAAATTGTCTAAAGTGAGACGGAGTTCTTGCATGTGCTAGAACTAGGTCAAAATTTTGAGAAAACATGATTTTGGAAGATGAAAAGGATTCATGCATGCCATTTTTGAAAGAATAATGCTTATGTGCAAAGAATTGTGAAAATTGTGATTTTGTGCTTTAGGAAAGCAATGGGACTTGACATGACGCGTTTCAAGTGATGAAAGACGCTTTTTGATGCAAATAATGCTAGAAAAACTTTTGTGAATGCTTTTCTTTTGAAAACATGTGCGCTTTTGTGAATATATGCATGTTTTTTTTTTTTTTGAAAATGATGAATGATTGACACATTTTTTTGTTGTTTGTGCTTGTCTGGGAGAACAAGTCTAGAGGACCATCTGAGATAGCAGTTAAGCTTTGGCAGAGGATGCCGGATTTTGAGAAGAATGGGGTGAACCCCAAGAATTTGGTGAGGGCTACCGGCCTAGATTCATTCGTCGAGGCTATCGGCAGGGGTGTTCACATCACCTCGAAGAGCAAGGGCTTGATCCAGGCCCTTTCTGAGTTCTGGTGGGACAAGACATAGCTTCCATCCGAGCCGGGGAGAGCCGACAGTGACTCCCGCCAATTTCACGCTATTACCGGCCTACAGCTCACCGGGAGGCCCGTGACTTGGAGAGACCACATTACACGTGAGGAGTTCCGTGCTTTGGTTGGGTTTGAGCTGATTCCCAAGGGGCCGGTATGGAGACGCGGAACGTCGAGGTGGCAGCTCGTACCCGCATGCGTAACTTTGCCGCTAATGATGTGATCGCCAAACACTGGCTAGAGCCTTCGTATGGTTGATGCTGTCAGTCACTATCTTTGCTAATTCTGGGACGCTAGCTATGACTTGCCTCCTCGACTCTCTGGAGGATGTGGATGGGATAGGGACGGTCTCTTGGGGAGAGGCCGGATTGGCGAAGCTCTATTTCTCGTTGGACATGTACAGTCGGAACAAAGCCGCTTCGATGGATGCTTTTCATTTGCCCTTGAGGTAGTCTCCTTTCTTTTCTCTTTTCTCTTTTCGTGTCTTGAGACTTTTATGAGAGAGAGAATGACCTTTTGATGTTTTGAATATGCAGCCCGGGTTCTGCGAGGTGATCGGGTTCTTCCCTTGGAACCAAAGAGTGATGTCACCATCTTCCCCGCTATGGTTCCGCCGGAGGGGAGATGCGAGGATAAATTCACGGGGAAGACCCGGATCACTTTCGACTACAAAATGGTGAGGCCGATCATCAACAAGGACGGGCACGACGGAGTGGACTTCTACCCTTGGGGCGGTATCCTGAGATCTTGGCCGGGAGATGCCATTGAGGTGACTAGGCAGTAGGAGGTGTCTCACCTGGCCGACATGTGATGTCATTTACTTGGGGGACCGTTTCTCGAGGCAAAGATGGCCATGTCCCTCCATTGACGCCATTACTCCTCAGGATCCTCCAAGACGGATGCCGCAGCCTGTGGATCGGCAAGTAGGATGAGATTGCCAGGTACTGTGCGTGCGTGGCCGCAGAGGAGTACTTCGACATGGACACCCCCTACGCCGTGTTTTGTGGAGCAGCGCCCGAGGACGCCACGAAGCTAGTGAAGCCGGGCGGTCACTCGTGGATACGGGGAGGATGAGCCCATCGACCCGCCGATCCCTCCCCGCGCATTTGTCCTACGTGGTCCATGGAGTACCGAGGAGGATGAGGATACCTGTCCCCGACGCTGGGAGCCCCAAGATACCCCGCCGCCCGACAAAGACTGTAAGTATACTTTTAGGGTCTTTCCCTTTTCAGCCTTTCGCATTTTTCGCTTTTTGCAATTTTCGAGATTTTACGAGATTTTTCTGAGATTTTTCTCTTCTTTTTCTCAGTTCCACTGCACTTATGATAGGCCGGTCGTGCGTAATAGAGGCTGGAAGGACATGTACCGGTCCCTTCTGAGGAAGCTGGCCTGCGCTTCAAAGGCAGCAGCGGATGCACAGGAGCTCGGGCGCAAGAGACGGCATGTCGGGGGCACATCGTCTACCTCATCGGCCTCGGAGTACTCTTCCAGTGCCATGCCCTGGGGCGGGGACCCAACGCCGACATTCGGGAGCACTGGGCCGAGTACGGGCACGATAATGTCCATCTATCTCGACGTGAGCGACTGTGAGGACTTGATGAGGGAGGCTAGCATTTATGAGCCGAGTAGCGATGAGGAGGAAGAAGAATCGGAGGCCTAGGAGGTCTCTAGAGTAGATTTGGAACAAAAACAAACAATGAACAATTTTTATGCACACTTTGTTTATTTTTTGCTTTATTCTGCGCCGATGGGGCGAAGACATTGTATTTATGTTTTATTTGCTTTTCTAATTCATGCTTTTTCAATTTGCATATTATCCGAGCCTTGGGGCAACTTTTTTGCTTGGAATCTGGCCGAAATCGGGCCAAAATGATTTATAATGGTATATAAATGCTTGAATGGCTTACGGATATGTTTTTATATGTTTTGGTTGAAAAAGTGGGGTGAAAACTCCCTTGGGCAGCAACTTTGGTTGCCGCAGAATTTTTTCTCGCAGAGGGCTAATGTAGCCGTGCGGATAGGTCTCTGGGCAAATGAAGCCGTGCGGCTCGCGCCCGTCTCGAACCGGTTATTTTCTGAATAAAAGCAAGGCTTGGCCATTTCATTTCATTTTCAACATAGACTTGTCCCAATTGTTCCCAGAGCACATTTTGGACCTAAAAGCACCATCTTTGATCATTTTGCGATGGAGAAGCCCGTCAGATTGCAAAGGGGGAAGCGAGACCGTTTTTTGTCCGATCTTCAATCTTGGGTGAGACACAACTTCCAATCTCATAGGGGACTGCTTGATTCTTCCTTCAAGATCAAGTCTTTATGGCATTTGAGGGATCTCCCGCCCGATTGGGACCTTTTGAGAGTCGCAAAGAAAGTTCTGGGACGTCCGGAGACATGTTTACTGCTTTTCTTACAACGAGATCGTCCCGACGCATGAAGACTTCCGAGCCTTGATTGGGGGTCCCGAGATTGAGGCTATATCTATTCCGCTGATCGGAGACGTGCCGGTGACGGTAAAGCTTGCATCTTTTCTGCAGATTCCTTTGGGAGAGGCTGAGAGGATGATGATAGCCCACAGGATTGACCTTTTCCGATATCCTGGCAGGTTTGGGTCTCCGGATATGGCTGCGACCACGGTGGCTATGGATGCTTTCATTCCTTTGCGTATTCTCTCGCTCCGTTCACCGCCGAGTCCGTGGGGATCTGTCATAGTGGTCTCTTGGACATGGTTAGAGACGCAAGGCCGGGAAGGATATTGTCCCGCCGGTTTTGGGAGAGACACTCCATGGGATTGACAGGGATGGCTCTGGGGAGACCATTTTATGAGATCCGGGAGTCCCCTGTGTTGACCTTATGGCCACAGGAGAGGCTCGGGCTTTGCACAGGGGCTTTGCCGACCGGTGCCCTTGGGTGATTTCTCGGAGAGGTGCACCGAGGCAACAGACCCGCAGTAGCCGGGAGCCGACGATGGCTAGGCTATCCACTTCGGACATCCGTTGGTGGATTCCTCATTGGAGGTTGCGCATCAGAGGATATTTCAGAGTCCTATGCCGTGAGGGTTCCAGGATTCTCGCCGGTCATCCTTCTACATACCCCGCTTAGTATCCAGCAGCTTGGGGCTTTACAGGAGCCATTGAGTGATGGGGAGGACATCCGGACCATGGAGGTGGTGTCATTGGACATGCAGGGATCCAAATGCCTTCTCTTTCTTCTCGAGGGCTTGGACACATGCCGCTTTCCCACCCGTGGCTATCTTCAGAGCAGGAAGAGCACCATCTTGACCACCGTCTACTCGACCGGTACGAGAGGGAGATGGGAGCGACTCAGTGTCATCTCGAAGGAGAGACGTCGAGCTTTACTGGGAGCCGACCGCGACTCGAGTAGGACTTTGAGGGAGACCGAGGCTAAGGCGAGTCGCCATAACCGGTCAGTGACTTGGTCAGGGATATGGAGGCTCGGTACAAGAGGTTGTCCGAGGTCGCTCCTTTGACTGAGGCTCAGAGGGAGGAGGTGCGGACTCGTGCTCGGATAGAGAGAGCACTTATTGACACGGGTTTGGTAGAGGCTCCAGTGAGGATACCGGAGGTCGGGATGAGGGATACCGACATCATAGATAAAAAGAGGAAGAAGACTCGACGGGGCCGAGGAAAAGGGAAAAAGACCAAAGAAGACTCAGCGAATGACGACTGACAGATCTTTTCTTAGGATTCCCTTATTGCCATTTTGCAAACACATTAGTTTATTTAGGCATTTTATTGCAAACACATTAGTTTATTTTAATCAAGACACATTTCATGGAAATTCAAATGTCTTATTGATTGGGACCCGTTTTATGAAAACTGAAATACCCTTTATTATTTAGGACGCACTTCATGGAAGCTTGATTGTTTAGGACACATTTCATGGAAACTTAATCGTCCTTTTTATTGTTTAGACCGAACCATATATGGCTGCCTACGTTCCCCTTTTACAAGAAAGACTAAGGGGCTCAGGTCTTCGTAGTTCATTCTGGTGAACTAATTTTTTTCATGTGCAACCCTGTTTTTTGCCTAGACCGCCCTTTTTGGGGTTTTCAGCCTAGCTGGGTATTACTCTTTTTGCACTAAGATTTTTTTCTTCTTTTTTTTTTATGTGCAACCCTGTCTTTTGCCTAGACCGCCCTTTTTGGGGTTTTCAGCCTAGCTGGGTATTACTCTTTTTGCACTCTTTTTTTTTTTATTATTATATTTTTTCTTTTAGACATAGTATCTTTTGAGCTTATCACCGTTGACTGGGTGGACAAAGGGATTGCCGTCCAGGTCTGCAAGCTTCGTGGCTCCTCCCGATAGTATCTTCTGCACCACATAAGGGCCGATCCAAACGGGTTCCCATTTTCCCAGGGGGTTGTCTCCGGTAGGGGGCTTCACTTTCAACACTAAGTCACCTTCTTTGATGTCTCTGGCCTTGACCTTTTTATCAAAAGCTCTGGCCATTCGCCTCTGGTAGGCTCGAGTGTGTTCCATGGCTTTTAGCCTTCTCTCGTCAAGCAGGGCTAACTCATCATGCCGGCTGCACAACCATTCCACTTCATTGACACTGTTTTCCAGGAGGACCCTTAATGACGGGATTTCCAACTCCACTGGTAACACTGCTTCCACCCCGTAGGTTAAGGCAAAAGGAGTTTCTCCCGTAGCCGTTTCCGACAGACGTTCGTAGCCCCAGAGTGCCAAGTGCAGCTTTTCGGGCCAATCACGACCACGGGTGGCCATCTTCCCGGATGATCCGTTCGAGCGTCTTATTAGCAAAACTTTCCACGGCTCCATTAGTCTCGAGGTCCGTACGGAGACGACTTGTGGCGAGTGATTCTGACTTCGACATCAACCTATCGCAGCCCCTTCAAAGTGCGACCCATTATCGGAAATGATCTCGTTGGGCACCCCATATCCGCACATTATGTTTTCTTTGATGAATTGGGCCACTTTTCTCGGAAGTGAGGACCTTATAAGACTTGGCCTCTACCCACTTGGTGAAGTAGTCGATGGCTACTAGCACAAATTCATGCCCATTGCTTCCGCCGGGCTATTTTCCCTATCACGTCAATACCCCAAGTTGCAAACGGCCAAGGAGTCGTCATGCAAGACAGGTCATGAGGCGGAGATGGTTGAGGTTGGCAAACCGCCGACACTTGTCGCATGCTCGGACGTGCTTTGGACACAGCTGTTTCCATGGAAATCCAAAGAGTAACCCATTCTCGAGGATCACTTGCATCGTGGCTCGGCATTCATATGGGGACCGCAGGGACCATTGTTGACTTCACCATCAATTCTTTGGCTTTTTCTTGAGTGACGCACAAGAGGAGTGGTCCTTGGTATCGCTTCTTGTACAGTTGCCTCCTAGAATGACATAATGGGAGGCCAACCTTTTCAGAGCTTGCAAGCTCTTGGCTCGACTCCTTCTTTCGGTCTACCTTCTTTGTCTCTCGAAAGCCGACTCTCCATCTTTGAGGAACTCGGTAAATTTGATTGTACCAGTGGTTCCTTCATAGGCTCGGGTCCTGTGTCTACTTCACAAATGTAAGGTCAGCTTCTCTTCTACCCACTCGGAAGGGTTTTATGGCTTTTCCCTCGGGGATCTCTACCAATGAGGCTAGAGTAGCTAATGCATCTCGCGAACTGTTCTTTTCCTTGGCAAGTAGTGGAAGGTCACTTCTCCGAACTGTCCAAATCAACTCCTCCATATGGGCATGATACCGTGCAGTTAGGGTCCACGCCTTCCACTTGTTGGAAACCCGATTGATGATCGGGCCGAGTCTCCGTAAACTACTAGCTCCTTGACATTCCTTTCTAAGGCGCCTTCCAAACCAAAGAATGCGTGCTTCATACTCGGCAACATTGTTCGTGGCGTGGGAAGTTCAACTTGAGGGCTATGGGTGTATGCTCATCCTTCTGGATCGACCAAAGAGCATCCCGACACCGTTTCCTCTTTCGTTAGCGGCTCCGTCAAAGAATAACTACCATCGGTTTTCAGTTCGACCGCAAAGATCCCTTCATCTCGGGAATTGGGGTTCGTGCCCTCTGTCTTCATTATCGGGAAAGTTTGCCGTGTGGTCTCGACAACGCTTGAACCTTGATAGCCTTTCTCGGTCACATAGTTGATGCCGTACTCGCTAAGAAGAAGGACCACTTTGCTAGACGCATCGAGAGGGAAGGCTTATCAAAGATGTACTTGATGGGGCCATTTTTGAGACCAAATTCACAGGGTGGGCTTGCATATAATGCTTCAACTTGCCGACTACCTGCACTCGCCCCGCATGTGTCTTTTCACATGCCGAGTAATTGAGCTCACTTCCCCGCAGCCTTCCTACCGACAAAGTAAATGGCGTTTTCTACCCGAGAGTCTTTCTTTTCCCGAGCAAGCATAGCCCCAACCGTGTCGGTGACCGCTGCTGAGATAGAGTGAGAAGAGGTTTCGTCTATGTGGGGGCATAGTACTGGAGGGTGTACCAAGTATGCCTTGATCTTGTCAAAAGCATCCTGGCATTCTTCGGTCCATTCTGTGTCTACATTCTTCTTCATGAGCTTGAAGATGGGCTCGCACATAGTGGTCAATTGATTGATGAAACGGCTGATGTACTGCAGTTTTCCCATAAAGCTCTTGACTTCTGTCTGGGTCCGAGGTGGCCTCATATCCATAATGGCTTTGATCTTTTGGGGGTCAGCTTCAATACCTCGCTCCGTGACCATATACCCAAGCACTTTTCCCCTTGTCACTCCGAAGGTGCATTTAGCAGGGTTCAGTCTCATGGAATGTTGTCTCAGTCTCTCAAAGAACTTCCACAGGTCAACAAAGTGCTGCCCGTCCTCACTTTTGGAGTGGATTATCATGTCGTCTACGTAGACCTCAATCTCCTTGTGGATCATGTCATGAAAAAGCGCGGTCGCTGCCCTTTGGTAGGTAGCCCCGGCGTTCTTAAGTCCAAATGGCATCACTGTATAACAGTAAGTTCCCCACGGCGTGGTGAAGGCTGTCTTTTCTTGGTCTTCCTCGGCCATCTTGATCTGGTTGTATCCTGCAAAGCCATCAACGAAGGATTTGACTTCGTAGCTGGCAGTGGAGTCCACCAGGATGTCTATGTTTGGCAAAGGGTAATCGTCCTTGGGGCTAGCCTTGTTCAGATCTCGGAAATCCACACAGCAGCGCACCTTCCCATTGGCCTTGGTGACGGTCACAATATTGGACAACCGTGTCGGATATTCGATGACTCTGATGAATACTACCCGCAGTAGCTTCTCAATTTCTTCTTTGACTGTAGAGACCATTACGGCTTGATCTTTCTCAGCTCGCATTTACGGTTTAGCATCCGGTGCTAGAGGGATTCTCGTGCTCTACTATCGATCCGTCTAGCCCGCATATCCCCGTATGACCATGCAAACACGTCGACGTATTCCCCGGAAAGCAGACCATCGATCGGTCGTCCGTTCAACCCCTGGAAGAAGTTTCCGATCCGTGTCTCTTTAGGTTCCTCGACAAGTACCTAAGTTCACACTTGTCAAAACCTCCTCAGCTTAGGGCCCCGGTTTTCCTCTTTTTCCGAAACCCGCTTAAAGATTTCTTTAATGTATTGTTCATTTAGTGTGTTTTTCATCTTGTTCAAATTATTCATTATTAACTGTTGTTAAGTTTTGAGTTAATTTATCATTTGTTAAGTTGGCAATAAGAGGATACTCGAAAGATCTGTCAATTCATTCAAAATAAGGGGAAAGATGACATCGATTACATTTTGATAGTCCTCGGGCGTGAGGCCTTCGGATGACTCGGAAGGACTGGAATTCAAAGATTCCCGACTAATTGTATGGACAATGCGGGTGTTTGACACGACCGGGGTTGAGAAGGACGGTACCAATCCAAGCTCCTCTATCATTTGCTGTTGGGCTGGCTATCGGCCCTGAGAACGTCTCCCAATTCTTCAACGACATTTCGTCTTAGTTACCAAAGTGCGATCAAAAGGATTTTCACCACCGTCTCCAATTACGGCAACTTTCTCATCATCCGAAATAAGTCGATCAAACTGGGATTTGTGCTTCTTCATCAAACAACTGTAGCAAGCCCCACTCACTGTCTTCACTACTAGCGGCTTCTATCGGGCGATCTTCGGAAGAGCTAACTCGAAGGCGGAGAAATCCATTACCCCGGATGCGACTCTTTGACGCTGTCTGAGTTCCCTTTGAAGACATACTCGTTACGAACGGTAGTGGTAGCCCCGGGAATGTCTGGCAAGTCAAGGAACATTCTTCGAGCAGGATTGGCTGGCTTTCCTCATTTTCTCAAGATTCTCCGTAAGGGTTTTACGCAAGGAGATCCGATGATCACTTTTATCGTATTGTGTCTCGCCTTTTGTAAAATAATGGGTCGTGGGTAAACTGTAGGGATGAAGGCTGGACCCCTTTAACTTTTACGCCATTTGGTTTGTACCCCAAGCCATATACGGTATTCTGTTCCTTTACATCGATGATGGTATTGCGACCAAGTCTTCCACCCAATCCAAGTCCAGGAAGATAACCCATTTTCTCATCATTCTCATGGCGGGAGGGATTTGATCGGAAGTAGTAGTGAGGTCGGTGCTACACACTTGTGCTTTGGAGGGAGCTACGAGAGAATCCTGTCAATGCCAACCCTTCGTCATCATGTTTGATTTCCAATATCGGGATGTCTCAGTCTGGTTCCTTCTACCGTGACACTTTGTCTCCATAAATGGTGGTGATAGTACCATCATTTGGCTGAAATTTGACGCACCGGTGCAAAGTAGAGGCTACCCCATTTATACGATGGATCCAGGGCCGTCCCAGGAGAGTAGTAAATGAAATCGGAATATCAATCACTTGAAAATCAACGTCCATGACCTTTTTCCGAACCACGGCTTGAGAGTAGCAATCCCCAAAACTGACCGTGTGCTAGGGTGGAGTCATAAGCCTTAATAGTCTCGACTGGAAGGCTTCAAATCTATTGGTTTTAGGTCCAATAAGTCCATCATCTTGGTGGCAAGACATTCATTGCGAGACCCTCCATCGACTAATACCCGTGGCAATCGACGCTCTTCTAACTAGGCGTGATGTAAAGAGGTTCATTATGACTAGCCCCATACTTTGGCGAGGTCCAAGTCGGTGAAGGTAATGATGTTTCCGTAGTGGATATTTCCAATCATTTGGACGACCTCATACCGGGTGACATCTATGGGCACCATGGTCTTGGCCAAACTTTCTTCTAGCTTGAACTTATGAGGGTATGAAGAGGTTAACGGGGACCACAAGGAGATATTGGCTTGGGTACACTTCAGGTGAGTCAACACTTTGGATCCTCTTTGTCGAGTCGGCTTTTCTACTTCCGACTTATAAGGCCTCTTATCTGTCTTTGGCTCCGAAACGGCATTCTTTTTGTCACCCTTAAGCTGCTCAATACTCATCTGTCCGGCCAGGAGTCATCACATAGACATTAGATTTTCCTGAGTCATTATTCCCTCTGGAGGATTACGTTAGCTCTTTCAAAGTCGAGGTGGGCTCTTGCCGGCGCATGGCCAATTCTGGCGATTAATCGATTAATGGCACTACCGGAGGCGTAGGTTGCTTCTCGAATCGATCCCAAGTTAACGGCTTTCGACCTTCCTCAAGGTTCCGACTCTACGATTGGCTTAGCGGTGGGCTGGTTTCGGCTTTACCTTCTCCGTTTAAAGACTTCACAGTCTCATTCAAACTTTTCAAAGTCAACATGCAGGAGTTATCGCCTTGAGCTTGGATCACGGCAGCCGGCTTTCTCATCCGGGTCCAACAATTTTTTCAACGAGCGGGATCACATTCCTCATCACTGTCAAGCATATCCCTTCTTTCTCTAGGGTCGGCCTTCGACGGCATCTTTGACATTGGCTAAACATTTTACGAAGTGAGAAATTCCATCATCAATAAGGATTTGCGGGGTCAAACCTCATGGCGGGTTTCTATTCTTCACCGTCGGGAAGGTTTTACGGGCTTTTTGGCTTGGGCTAACCACTCTTCTACTGTTCCTTCGGCACTTCGACCAGTGTCTTCATCGGTATCAACTGTAGTAACTCTCGCGGGAACTTTCGTCTTGACTCGATGACCAATGAGGGCAAAAGCAGGTCGGGATACTTGACGCCATATAAGAGGTATCTTGGACTCCTCCTTTGACTTGGGAATTACCAAGAAAACATCATTGTCGTCACGGGACATAAAGGGGACCAGGGTCGCCTCGAGACTTAAGACTCTTTCCGGGGCATCCATACACACTTCTTCGGACAAGGTCTCGGGAGTGATTACTAACATCGTAACAGAGTCTACTCTTCTGATGAGAGTTTGGCTTCCGCAATGCTTACGTTTTCCGAGATCGGTGGGTGGAGCCCATTTTCCTCTTTCACTAGGGCTTCAATTAAATCCCTCCATTCACCGACCAAGTCTTTGTAAAAGTATTGAACTCTAGGATGTAGGACTCAATATCTTTGCTTCATCTAAGCTAGCATCTTTTTCCTTTTACGAGCCTTCAGCACAGCCGCAAATACACTTTGAAGTGATTTCATCTCCTATTCAGGGTCGGTGGTTTCCTACCTCATCCCGCCCTTTGGGTTTCACTTACTGTGACTCCAAGTCCATTCCCTCTACGGGCTGTCATCATCAGTAAATCCATCCATTCCTATTCTCGTTCCAGTGATTCTTCACTACCATCAGTTCTGAGAGATAGGCAAATTCACGAGCGTTGACGAAATTAGAGAGGTCGAGGTTGAGTACTTGGGATTCCAAAGTAAAGGGATTTGGGTTAGGCCGAAAGGAGGGAAAGAGTCCCACGGGGTGATGCAAAGGCCGTTTGTGAGGGTGTCGGGACCACGACGGCTCGGGATGTTGGGGAAGGCCGAAAAGGGACGAGTCTTTGGCAAAGGATTAGGAGGGGATGGGCTATAGGCTAGCTCTGCTTCCCTAGTCATGCGGTTACCCAAACCAGTCTTTGTTATCTGTCGAATCGGACATTCTCGACTCTCTCGGGATCGACCAAACCTGAGGATTCTCGCGAACCGTGCCCGAGAATTCCCGCACTAACAAGTCGGCGACCGGTGTTCTCACCCACTTCTTTCTCGCTGCGGGAAAGGGATAGGAAATGTTTAGACTCGGGGTAGGTGTTTAGGTGAAGGCTCGGGCAATATGCAAATTAGAATCTTCCGGTTTACTTAAAAACAGTGTCTTTTATTAATATCTATTTGGTTGGAAAAGGGGGTTTGCCCTTCTTTTCGTAACTACTCTAGATCTGGATCGGTGGATTCCGTCACTACGTCTATAAGCCCCTCATATTCCACGTATTTCGACCTCCTGTGGTGGACAGCCCGGGCGAGGGTCCTATAGGGCACGCGGATCCCACCGACCGAGAGTAAAGAACGCTCCTAACGGGTCTAGCGGGTCATAGGAACTTTCAACGCACGAGCGATGCGGATTATAGTCAAGGCAATACCGGGAAAGTCTCGTCTTTTTGCCTTGATAGGATTTTGGCAGAATTTCGCTTGAGCGAATGACGTTTTGACTTTCGGTAATGTCCGAGAAGATAATAGGCATGGGTCGGGCGGCAAAAGCCGGATGACACAGTGTCACATTGAACTTCGTTGCATACGCCGGGCGTGAGTTAGAATCGAAGTCAATGCCGGGTCAAGATCTTGCCAATTTTTCCTTGTCGGAATTTTAGCAGAGCTTCGCTTGAGCGAAAGATCTTTTGATTTGTTGGCAAAGACTCGGTCTTGACTCTTACGCATTCCGTGCAGGTCAAGGTCAATAGTCAATGTCGGAGTTGAGAGTTCTTCTTCCGTTATGAACTAAGGCTTGACCTTTACGAGGGTATGCAACTGGGCTATATGACACGGACTAGACCAAAAACCAACCAAAAGTCACGGTTTTTGAAACGTGTGACAATTTAACCGTGCATTGGTCGACACTTGTTTTGCCATGGGGAGGTTGGGATGATTCCGTGCGCGCAGGGAGCATCGTAAGGCTGTCCGTGGCCGCAGTGGAACCACCCTCGGGTTTGAAGGACGTGCGTGCAAAAGTGTACAGGATATATCAGGTGCGCGTAGTGTGCGGTCTCCTAAAAATGTTTCTTTTTGAGTTAAAACAGAGATTTTCAGAAATGTGTTTTAAAGGAATGATTTTCGGGACGGGGAGAATGCAACACATAAGCACGTAAATTTTACGGAGCCCCAGTCAGTCATGGAGCCGAGTAGCCCCAAGGCTGCTAGGGCGCCCAGATTAGCCATGATTTTTCTGGTGGAATTGCCGAGGTCGCCGGTCAGAATCCAATGAGGATTGAGCCGTACGACTGCATGGATCAATTTTCCAGGTTCCACTCCTTTTGCTATTTTTCGGGATGTTTCCCGTTCAAAGTATGCACAAATTCCAAGATGCAAATGATGCAATGCATGGTAAAGAAAGCAAGCATGATTAATGAAATCGGCGACGGGAGTCTAACCCGCTCAAAGGAAAAAGCTTTCTTTTATTTTTTCAAAAAAAAATTTTTCGAAAAGGGATACTGGTATGTGGATTGTTAAACCACCGGTTATCCCAACTCCCACGTCAGGGAGTGTACAGGAAGGGTAAGTGGTTTCCACCTATATACCGAGTATCGATTTTTTTGTTTTGAAAATAAAAGCTTTTCTCCTTTGGGTTTCCCCAACGGAGTCGCCAAACTGTGAATGTGTGCCCAAATTTTGTTTTTGTTGGATTCACGCGAGTTTGAAGACATCCGGTTTAGTTTGAAAAACGGAGTCGCCACGCCATTTTGATTACCTCAAAACTTTGAAAAAAAGGTTTTATGGGTTCGGAGGTTAAGTTACCCCTTGGGAAGAACGTTTGGCGTTCACCCAAGGTGCCTTCTTGCGGAGCAAGTCTCCCATGATTTCATTAATCGTGCTTGCTTGCGTGCTTTCTTGTGTGCATGTGTTTGAAAATAAGGAGGGAATGTCCCAAGTCGTCTTCCGGACGTACAAACCATTTGTTGGTTGTCGCTCGGGATTTCTTGGAATTTATGTATTCGGGATTATGATCCCGCCCTCATCTTGTGACTTGTGATCATCGCATTTTTAACCTCGGGACCCTCGGGACTTGCGTGATCGAGAGAATGACTCTCTTTATGGTCAAAGATGAGGTTCTTTAGAAAAGGAAGGTCCTTAGCCCATCAATCCTACGCTTTAAGACGGTCGAGCTCGTATAGATGCTTCATACTCTTTCTTAAGCGATAATTGGAGATATAGGGTTCAAGGTGTCCCTTTCTAAAGAGATTATGAAATCTTTATGGAAGGAACAATGTAAAGATAGGATCTTTTACACCGGTCCGTTCCTAGGTTGCTAATGGGGGAATGGGGGAAATGTATGTAAAAATGACACTTTAATGAAAAGATGACATTTTTGGGTTGCAAATGATGCACTTAGTTTAAAGAAATGATCTTTATTGCAAATGATGCATAAAGATTTGATTTTTATGCAAATGATGCATTTTTGTTGAAGAAATTGGCATTCATTATGCAAATGATGCATAAAGATTGCATTTTGAAAAGCATATGATGCTAGTTTATGGTAAAGACATGGTCTTTAAAGCAAATGATGCTTGGAAAAGTGATTTTGGATGCAAATGATGCATTTTGATTGAAAAGATTTGATTTTTATATGCAAAGGATGCATGAAGATGACATTTTATTTGAAAATGGGGGTTTTAGGTGCAAAGGATGCACCTTTATGGGAAAAGACTACATTTTTATGACAAATGATGTCTAATGCATGCAAAAGGGGAAGGGGGAATATGAAGATATAATCTTTAATCTACCAAGTCCCAAGCAATATAAAGGTAATGCAATGAGCAATTTATAAAGCAATTAGGATGCGAGGTTAGGGCGTGCGAGGTTACCAATGGCTTCCTTCTTCTTTGGGCGGAGCTAGGAGGAGAGGTTGGTCTTGGATTTTCAAGGAGGAGGGAGGGAGCTTCTTGGCCTTCTTCTTCACCTTCTTGGATCTTCAACAGCCTCTTGGGAGTATTTCTTCGTATTATGTGTGGTGTTGTTGGAAATTGTTGTTGTTAAAATGGGTAGAGGAGGGCTCTATTTATAGGCAGTCTGGATAAGGCTAATGAAGCCGTGCGGCTAAGGACAACAAGCTAATGCAGCCGTGCGGCATTATCCACAATGACTCAGCATTCTAGAACCATGCAAGGTTGCAAATTCTAGAACCTTCCCTCCTAATTAAGAAAAACGTGTTTCTTAATTAGGAAGGATCCCCTTCAGCCCTTATTTAATTAAAAACAGTTCGTTTTCTTAATTAGGAGGGATCCCCTTCAGCCCTTATTTAATTAAAAACAGTTCCGGAATATTTCCGGAATACTAGGAAGGTCTGGGGAATTACCGGAAAACTTACCGAAATTGCCGGGAAATTTAACCGGAAGGCATGAGCCAGATTTGGGTACTTACAAATAGCTGGGCTAAAACGTGACTTATTGTAACAAGTTGGAGAGGCTTGATGGTATGGCAGGGTAATCCGAGGCACGTTGTAGACACCCCATTCCAAACCCATCGGATCATATGAATACCACTCTAAGTCTCTCCTTGAGTCAAGAAGTAGAAATCCACCATTTCGTCATGTTTCATTAAGTTTTGGCTAACGACCGTTAGTTTGGGACTAAACTGCATACGAAATAATGAGGGAAGGGCAGAATTGTCCACTGACTGCCTTATCTCGCACGGAACGGCGTGTCTCACGTGAGATAAAGGAGTTCTGCAGACCTGCAGATGGCAGTTTCCTCGTCGATTTCAACCTCTTTCGGGATAAAACTTTATCAATCCGGCCATCCAATGAAGTTTGGGTTCTGGAACCTTCCCAAGGTGTTTGATCTCATCTTCAACACCTCTCCAACACCTATAAATACCTGAAGACTTTCAGTATTTTGGACCCCCAGACTTTTCAAGTCAAAACCCCCACATTTACTGGTTTCTCTCCCTGAAAGATTCCTGTAAATCATTCCTAAAATCACCTAAAGTTTGTTTGTCAACCTTTTTGATAAACAAACATCGAAGCTCGAATCAAGGACTGAGGCGGAGCTCTGTTCGCATCAAGATTTGACTCTTATCTAGAGTTGAAACTCTGCCCGAATCTCTTCACACGAGGTAGTCTTCCTCTTCCCTTTCTAATTGATTGTTAGAGTGGTATAAATACATTGAATCTAGGATCAGCCTAGAGCCTCCCCAAATCATGGGGATGGTCTCAAAGCAATCGATCCTATATTCCGTTTAACCTTGTTAAATGGATCTTTATTTTATTTATTATTTGAAAATGTCTTTTTTCTTTGAAAACCTCCTTTTTTTAGCAAGACCGATCCCCGGATTGGGTGGAATGGGTGCTCCTTGACCTTCCCATTCCATAACCTAAGCCCCGAACCCAAAATCTATTTTCAAATGGTTTTTTCTATATTTCCAAACGAATAATATAGGTGGCGACTCAAAAAGATGTTAAAAAAATTCACGCATCACTATAGTGGCGACTCCGCTGGGGATTGTAAATATAAAGAGGCTTAAACTTGCGTTAATAAAAAAAGAGGTTTTCAAAAAAAAATAGTAAATAAATTCGATTTTTGTATTCAGACCAAGCTTATCTCGCACGAGACAGCCTGTCACGCGCGAGATATTGCTTCGGCAATCAGGTGTCTTCTGGTTTTCCCTGTTCGTCTCAAGGTCCAAGATGAGAGTCGAACACGCAAGGGGGATCCGAGATTTCATTATCTGCAGAGTTCCTTCAACTTAAGGCCTCCCTTAAGATGTAGAACTCGAATTCGTACTTAGTTTAAATAATTGATTGTTATTTATAAACTGCGTGTGATTGGGTTTTTTTTTAATTAAAGTCCGGTCCATTGGGGATTCGGGAGTCTACGACGGTCCGAGTCTTCCTAAATTGGGAGAAACATAGGCAACCACTTGGTGCGGCCACTATCTGTTTTTATTTTAATTTAAAAAAAAATCTCTATTTTATCTATCACCTAGATTAACTATCACACACGCGCACTCATATTATATCTGCCATTGCACTACATACCCCGACTAACCCGGGACCCACACTAAGGACGGATGATGGTAACCACCTATTCGCCGGTCTCTCCGAAGTTGGATCATTCCACTCGCGTATTCAATCCATCAAGATTGTCATATCGCGGGGAGCCTAGCCTTCCAGCCCTGAATCGCCACATATCATGTAGATTGTCTTTTTAGGATCACTCCGTGACCGGTCGGTTTGACTCGGTGATATTTTCTTGTTTTTGACCAAAATAAAGCCATGTAAAATTGACAATAAAGAAGGACTCGGAATAGTCCCCTCGGAATAGTCCCTTCGGAAAAGTCCCTTCAGAAAAAGAAAATGTCCCTTCGGAATGACCCTTTCGGAAGTCCCTTTAAAAGAAAAAAAAATCCTTCAAAACAATCTTACATGGCTTTGTTTTACAAAAATGAGACTGATTACTTAGTCGTTAGGTTCTGATAAAGACTTTAGAAATCCCTCAAAACGGATTCTCCGTTTCGACCAAAAATTAGGTTTACTAAAAATCGACTTTCCGTATGATTGTCTCGTACGTGACTTCTTGTCTCGCGCGGGATAATGCCCCTGTTTGCTGTGTTTGAGCCTGAACCGTTTAAGCCAGCTTCCGACTCGTTGGGGCTAGATTTGATCCTGACACCATCTCTGCATCTCTTCTGTCAGTTTTCCGAAGCTACTAAACCTCAAGACTCCCAACACAATGTCCGTAGAAGAGTTCCGCTCCTACTTCGTCACAAAAAGGGGTATAGAACAACCAGATCTGCAAGACGTAACCAAGTCTCTCATCACCGAGTATGTGGAAGATTGGAAGGAAACCTCTGGCATACCTACCACCCGGATTGCTAGGGATTTCAGAAAAGCGAAAAGTGACCCCGACAATGAGCAGAGTAGCATCAAGGCTCAGCTATCCTATACCCTGCAACTAATCGAAATCAATGAGTGGGACTTTCCTATTTGGAGAATGATGCAAGCGAAAGGGTACTTTCCTGGCTTGGGACATGGAAAAACACTTGCAAGGGATAACGGAACCCCCACCGGTTCCCCCACCACACACAAAGCATGGCCTAGGATACATCATTTCCATCCACGATGGAGATAACGAAGAAGAGTGGGACTTCACTCAAGTCAAGTGGGAAGGAACCGCGTACAAAGGCCACAATAACCCAAAGGTCAAAAAATGCAACCCCGAGCCATATCGAAAGACACTCAATGGCTACATCGTCTGGGAAGGGGAAAGCATCCCATACTTTATCTTTTCAGAACCATGGACTGACGATAAAGGGAAACGCAACCCAGGCTTTGAAATCTTCAGCGACTGCGATGCTTCACCAGATGAAACAGAACCCGTCCCACTAATCCCTAAAGATTTGAGGGGCACAAAGGCAGAAATGACCAGCAAATGGGACTTTGTGTTGGGAGAAGACATGCTGCGACAGTTTGAAGACCTCCGTGGCGCTAGAAGACAGCGGATCCATGCAATCTCCAAGGGGGACGCTCCAACTATTGATTGCACAAAGCCAATACAGAAATGTGATGAGCCAATTCTGAACTGGCACATCACCGGAGGACCAGTTGTTGATGAAGACTTCATGATCAAAGAGCTTGGTTGTACTCCCCATCCCCGCAGGAAGATAGGCCCTGTAACTTTCACTTTAGAATCAGGCTCCACCTCTGATGAACTTACTCAAGAGGAAATCGAGGCGGTGGCCGAACATGTATTCCCTTACTTCCTTAATGAAAACTTTGATCTTTTCGAGTACCCTGAGATTGCTAACATTGTGAATGATGAATTAACTAATAATAATCAATATAATGAACAAGTTAATAATGAATCATACGATGAGATGGACCAAGAAAACGAACAAATTTTAAAAGAATTAGTAAAGCAAGTAGGTCGTTATGGAAAGAATGGCCCCGTTGACAATGAGGAAATGCAAACGGTTAATCTCGGGACAACAGAAGACCCCAGAGAAACAAAGATCGGCAGCTTCTTCAAGGGGGAAGACAGAGAAACCTTAACGCAGCTCCTAAGAGAATATGTCGATGTTTTCGCTTGGTCCTACAAAGATATGCCTGGGTTAAATCAGTCGATTGTAGAACACAAAATACCGTTGCTACCCAACGCCAAGCCAGTCAAACAGAAACTGCGCAGAATCAAGCCTAAATGGTCAATGCAAGTGAAAGAAGAGATCATGAAACTCTTGAACGTAGGATTTATCAAAGTGATCGAGTATCCGGAATGTTAGGCAAACACGGTACAAGTAGCCAAGTCGAATGGAAAAATACGAGTCTGTGTAGATTTTAGAGACTTGAACAAGGCATCCCCTAAAGATGACTTGCCACTACCAAACATAGACATGTTGGTCGACGCCACAGCAGCATACGAAGTCCACTCATTCGTCGATGGCTTCGCAGGGTATAACCAAATCCTCAAGGCAGAAGAGGACCAGCACAAAACGGCATTCACCACACCTTGGGGGACGTTCTGTTATACGGTCATGCCATTTGGTCTCAAAAATGCTGGGGCTACTTACCAAAGGCAGTCACGACACTATTCCATGACATGATCCACAAAGAAATAGAGGTATACGTGGACGACATGATTATCCATTTCAAAGGGACAGATGGTCAACACTTCAGAGATCTCAGAAAATTCTTCAATCGACTGAGACAACACAAGATGAGGCTCAACCCCGCAAAATGCACATTCGGAGTGGTCAAAGGGAAAGTCTTTGGGTATATGGTCACCGAGCGTGGCATAGAAGCAGACCCTGCCAAGATAAAGGCCATCATAGACATGCCTCCACCCAGAACACAGAAAGAAGTAAAGGGATTCATGGGCAGACTCCAATACATCATTCGATTCATCAATCAACTGACTACAATGTGCGATCCCATCTTCAAGCAACTTAAGAAAAATGCACCTCAAGAGTGGACCGAGGAATGCCAAGAAGCATTCGAGGAAGTTAAGCACTACTTAACTTCCCCACCCATCCTGGTTCCACCGCAAAGGAAAAACCCTTAAAGCTATACCTCACGATTACTGACAACGCGCTAGGGGCTATGCTCGCTCAAGAACTGCTTGTTTCACATACAGAGAATGCAATCTACTTTATCAGCCGCAGATTCCAAGGCATCGAAATCAATTACTCCCCACTTGACAAATCTTGCGCTGCTCTTGTCTGGGTATCACAGAGACTAAAGCACTATATGGAAGCCTTCCCGATTCGTCTCATCGCAAGAATGGATCCTTTGAAATACATCCTAGAAAAATCAAATTTGTCTTCGCGACTGGCTAAATGGTATTTCATGCTCGCGGGATATGATATCACTTACGTCACTCAGAAATCCGTCAGGGGTAGTGTATTCGCAGATCATTTGGCCGAATTTCCTTGCGACGAAGTGAAGGGGGAAGACGCGCGATTCCCTGATGAAGACATCATGAGCATAGAAGACGAAAATAAGTGGCAATTATTTTTTGATGGCGCAGCCAACAAGAAAGGGTTCGGCATCGGAATGTTGTCAGTAGATCCCGATGACATCTATACTCCACTAGCAATACGTCTTAACTTTGACGCCACCAACAACACCGCAGAATATGAAGCTTGCATAGCAGGGCTCGAGGCAGCCCTAGTGCACAACGTAATTGAACTTGAGGTATTTGGGGACTCCCAGTTAATCATCAATCAGACACTGAAGAAGTGGAGGATCCAAGATCCAACCCTTCAAAGGTACAATGCCCACCTCCAAGAGTTGGTGTAACAATTTCAGGATATCTCGTTCCACTATCTTCCTAGAGACAAAAAACCGGTTTGCTGATGTATTGGCTACACTTGCCTCCTTGGTTGAAATCCCTACAGGAAAGGCAGTCAAACCCTTTAAAATAACCCGGCGCGCAACTCCTGCCTACTGCGCCGTTATAGATCTCCATGACTGCAAAGACAAATGGTCATCCAAATGTGCCACTGTTGAGGACTCCGAAAAGAAACCGGGGTACCATGACATTTGGCATTTCATCCTAGATGGAACCATTCCACCTGAGACCGACCAGAAGACTCCGATCGCCCTTAAAAGGCTGGCACCTAATTACGTCATCATTGCTGGCCGTCTATTCAAAAAATACTCCCAAGGAAACCTCCTTTGTGCCACCGAAGAAGAGGCCCAAGAAATAATGGACCATGTTAACAAGGTGTATGTGGAACCCACATGAGCGGAAACATGCTCGCCAAAAGGATCATCAGACAAGGGTACTTTTGGCTAAACATGGAAGTCGACTGTACCAGAATGGTCAAGAAATGCCATAAGTGTCAGATACATGCCAACCTTCAGCATGCACCGCCTTCCTTGTTGTACCCTATGACATCTCCTTGGCCATTCTCAACATGGGGCATAGATGTGATTGGAAAAGTCACGCCCGCAGGAGCCATTCGACACTGTTTCGTCTTAGTATCCGTCGACTATTTCACTAAATGGATCGAGGCCACCTCCTACAAAGTTTTGAATGCCAGAAAGGTAGCAGAATTCATCAAGCACAACATCATCTGCCGATACAGGGTCCCGCAAGAGATGATATCCGACAACGGCTCGCACTTTGAGAAAGAAACCAACCGCCTCCTAACAGAGTACAAAATCATAAGGCATAAGACATCTCCTTACAGGCCTCAGACGAATGGAGCAGTTGAAGCCGCAAACAAAACAATCGAAATCATCATCAGAAAAATGGCAATCACTGGAAAAGACTGGCTCGACAAGCTGCCCTTCGCACTTTGGGATACCGCACCTCAGTCCAAATGACTACAGGGGAGACTCCCTACGCCCTCACATTTGGGATGGAGGCTATCCTACCGATAGAATTGGAAATACCATCACTAAGGGTTCTCCTAGAAAACCAAGTGAATGAAGTCGACTGGCTAGAAAGCAGATACGAAGAGTTAGCCTTGCTAGACGAAAGGAGGCTGAAAGCAGCCGAGCACACTCAAGCCTACCAAAGAAGAATGGCAAGAGCTTTCAACAAAAAGGTCAAGACAAGGAATATCAGAGTAGGCAACCTGGTTCTCCTTGAACATCGTCCTGGACCTTTCAACCCTTTAGGCAAGTGGGGACCAAGATGGATAGGACCCTACATCGTGAAGAAGATATTCTCTGGGGAAACCCTTCAGCTGGTGGACTTAGATGGATATCAGCTACCGAAGCCAGTCAACATGGACAAGCTCAAGAAATACTTCGTGTGACTTGGCCTCTTAAAAAGAAAAAATGCTTGCTAGGTTGAAAATCCCGAAGGGGGACGACCTAGGCAAAAATTAGAGCTTGCACAAGAAAAGAAGCCCGCTAGATTGAAAACCCGAAGGGGCAGTCTAGGCAAAAGAAAGGGTGTGCATGAAAAAAAAAAGGAAAAGGAAAAGGAGACCTTGTCCCGCGCGAGACTACCCTTCGGCCTGAAACCGTATTTTGTCATTTTTTCTCAAAAAAAAAAATGAACTACATTAGACCTGAGCCTCTTATTTAATTGCTGCAAAAGAGGAACAAAGGCAGCCTTCGGGTTCGGTCTGATCAAATAAATAAATCAAATTTTGTCCTTTTATTAATCAAATGCATTTTATTAATGACAAAGGGGGAAATCCTAACCACAACGACTAATTTGCTAAGCTAACAATCTTGAAAAAAATAAATATGATAAATATAATAAAACTATTGATCTATCAAATCAATCTCTTGGTACTCTTTAGGATCTAGCCTTTCATTGATTTAGTAGGCCGGCGGACATGATCACCCCCGTCATCGCGATCTCTCTTGCGTTCCGGGCCCTTCGAAGCAGAACACCCCTCGAGGCGAGTGAAAACAGACTTCGAAAGCCTCTTGAAGACATTGGGCCTATCTAAAGCTTGAATATTTATAGGCATACCCTTGCCTCGACTCTCATACCAATCCCTATCAAGAAAATCCTGGGTTGGATCAGTCCATACATTAGCAGGATCAGACTGGGCCTCACTCCTTTGCAAAATACTGCTAGCTACGAAGGAATCCCCTAACAGTGAAAGCCGCAGATCATCAATCTTCTCCACATTAGGGTGACCGCTATGAAGGAACCAATCGAAATACTCTTCAGATAAGAAGACGCTTGCATCAAAAGTCCGAAGGTTCGACCAGTGATCTCGATTAGTTCCTTCACCCCATGCTTGAGCTAGCACCTTTGCAAACTCTACAACGATATAAGACACTTCACGAGAGGCTCCTTCGAAAAGATAAGTGTCGTGCTGCTGGCCAAATTGACGGAGCACCCGCTTGGGAAAATAAAAGGAGGAATCTCACAAACCCGGGAGAACAACCCTGTCAAAAGCCTTGGTATTGCCAACATACTTATTCAATCTCCAATAAGGTGGACACCAAATGATATCTGCAGTGGCAGTATTTGCAATCAACTTGGCCCACTCATCCACCGAGAGATCCTTGATCAGCAACTTCCTCATATGGTATGTGAATGGGGAATACTCTAACGGAAGACCTACCAACTTGAGATGTTCCCTAAGAAAAATAGTCAATAAAAGAGGACTCCCTTGAGTCATGGCACCGGTCTTATGCAACTCATCAAGACCATGCAAAGTTTCACCCAAGATTAGCGGAATAATGTTCCTAGAACATTTCCTAGCCTATAAACAATTTCCACGAATTGGGAGTCAACCAAGCCATCCCTGCACGTGAACAAAACATCTCCGAAAAGAGAAAGGGCCAGAAAGTTCCGTTTGTAAGCATGGAAGGCCTCGTCATCTGAATCTCCGCTGAAGCGTTCAGGAAAAGAAAAACAATCTACCCACCTGCGGTGAACCAGCTCATAGCAAGTATCAAGGGGGATCCCTAGAAATTCATTCAAAGCCTCTGAATGATTCCTATTATACTTAGGAACAACAATCTCACCAGTCAACGGCATATCCAAGATAATGGCGAATTCCTCAACAGAAGGCACCATCTCATTAAGAGAAAAATTAAAAAGATAAACAGAAGGATCCCAAATCGAGCAGCACCCTGCAAAAGATTCCAATCTGGATGGAGGTTCTTCAAGGTGAAAAGGATTCTAAATCCGAATTATGCTATAAACTTATTGGGAGATCGATTGCGAAATGACCTCACAAAATCTCTTGATGCTTGTTTGAATACTTCGACTACGTCAGACGGCAAAGAAAAATCATCAACATTCATGGACGTTGGGATGATCTCCTTGGAAGCCATGGATCACAGGGTTGGAAAAGAAAGCAAGAATTCGATCCTAACAGAATATCTCTAGAGTTTAAAGGGCTAGAATGAGTTATCTGGCCGGACTACAGGGAGTTTTTATAGGGAGAACTGACAGAATCCTGTTCGAAGAAGGAAAAAATTTTGCCTGAGCAGTGTGTCTAGCGCGAGATACCTTGTCCCGCGCAATACATCGCTTCGGCAAATTCAGCAGCAGTCCTGCACAAACAAGCAATCTAGCCCCATCTTGACGAAGCAAGTCTCGAAAATCTGCACATACAGTTCCTAATATGCAGTGCAACACCAAAAACAAGCTGAAAACTGTAACCCGAACGGTCATTTCATCTCAATCACGGAAGTCGAGAAAGTTAAAAAATTAATTAATTAGACCTAGGACTAGGAATTAAGAAAACCTTGTTTTTGTGCTACCTACGTGCTAACAGGTACAAAAAGAAAGAAAAATTGTTTGGGCCCACACGGCCAATATTTACAAGTTTTCAAGAAATAAATGGGGAGAAAAGGGGGATCACGCTATCAAGTCGCTCGAGCTGCCAGCACCTCCGCCTTCACCACTATTGGGGCTACCGTCCCTCCTCGACCGCTTGGCTCCACAAGTCGGGGTCCTGCAGAGGCTACCGTCGAAGCTGCCAAAGCTACCTTTTGAGACAGCCGCTCAGACAAGTCCGACACCAAGGACATCAATCCAGCCATCCTGCTCACCCCACGGTTGTAATCAGCGGCGGACATGGTAATTTGATAACAAAAAGGATCAGATGAAGTCGAACATATACACATATATGGACGAATACGGGAAATAGTATGAACGGAAATGTACCGAAGAGACATCGAATGGGAGGCGGTAACCCTCAGGAATATGGTTCGGGATCGGGATGTGGCCCACCATCGGCATGCTCCCCATCATGTATGTATAGCTCGGAGGACCATAATCCGGCGCAAAAGGCACAGGACCCACATACTGTGAAGAAGAGCTAGGGGCTGACGAACCTGAGGCTGAAGCAGAGGTGGAAGCCTGAGCAAATGACCGCCTAGCACCTACCAAGAGGGGACCCATCAGTCGAGGTAAGAACGCCTCATATGAAGCTCCTCGGACAATACAATCAGTCGCCGCACAACCTTCCACAAGATCGGCATAATCATCATCAGAAATGAAGTAGGTGGGGTACATCGCCCTCGGCGGATCCTGTGGCACCCTATATGGCAGTGAACCCCGGCCATGCTGAGGGAAGACTCGCTCGCCCAAATACATGGTATCCCCCTCCAGAGATACCAAAATCCTCTGCATCGCAGTAGCATCCCAAGCACGGTGAACCTCTCGCTCCACCAAGGTCCACGGATATAGGCCCAGTCGCTCAAACTCAAAAGTATCCTGCATGGCCCGTGCCTCCGCAATAGTCAGGGACCAGTCCTAATCTCCCTCCTCCTCATCCAAAATCCGATTGGAATGGCTCCACCTCCTGATATTCAAAAATAGAGGGTCCCGGCTATCCAACTCAAACTTGTACAGTCCGAAGACGATATATCCCCATATCTGTACAAGAAAACAGAACATATCCAGTATAAAACTCAGCAAAAATACAGATAAAAGACAGAGAGAGAATCAAAAGCATACCTCCCAAGTATAAGAATACCAAGATAGAGTATCCTTGGTATGCCTACACACCTCATCCATGGCGTGATAACAGAATGCCAGCCCAGCTGAGCCCCAATCATATGTCCCCACAACATCCAAATCAACCAGCAAACCCAAGAGAGCAAGGCGAGCCGTAGAAGAATGGTTAGCAAAGATAGTCTCTGACAGAATACACCAGAGAGCTCCCCTCACCAACCGATCGGTGTTCGGATTTGGCTTAACCACATAAGCCTCAAGCTGAGCGCGGAGGGGTGACAACTCAACAGTAAACCCCTCAACCTTGTTAGGGGCAAAACCAATCAACTGCCTCCACACTGCTGGACTCGCAGGCTTGTAACCCGCAATCTTCGGGAGGGCAACACAGGTAAACTCCAGCCCCGTGATAGCAAGAAAATCTGTCGGGGTCATAGTGGCTTCCCCGAAGCGAAGATGCACCGTGTGGGTAATGTCCCACCACCTCTCTCTGATTGCCTGAAGGACCTGGGGAGTTCGCCTCATCCCCTGGATATTGTCAACGAAGGTAAGGAGCCCCGTTTGAGATACACTAGCTCGAACGCCGTTTAAGCCCTTGATTTTGTCCCATAAAGCCTTGGCAAGATTCAGACTCCCACGACAATTTTTGGTTGGTTTGTAAGACTGCAAAACAGAGGAAAAGCCAAGGAGCAACATTAGAAATCATTCTATGGCAGAAATTCAAAGAAATAAAAGAAAATTTTCATTGAGGCATTTCATCGAACACTTGGCGTGTGCACAAGAAAAGCATGCCCAAAGATGCATTCGACTATCCGAATCAAACCCTCCTACAATTTATGATATGTAGGGGACTCATACGCACACAATACAACGTCAAACATCCAGCAAATTCAACAAAAACAAAGCATGCATTAAGGTAGAACCAAGTTCTAGACAAAATGAAGAAAATTGCCCAGCAAATGACTCCCAAAAGTTGGATTCTTCCTCTCTTGCGCCATTTATAATGGAAGAAGAAGGGATTAAACGTTGATTGAAGAGGGAAATCAACAAAGCAAAGCACCAAGAAATCTTGGAAAAATCGCTTTGGCTTAAGCTGGGAAAGAAAATTTGAAAATGGATGTTTTTCAAAATAAACAGTAGCTGCTGTTATATTGCCTCGACAGTAGATGTATCGCGCGATACAAGCCATCTCGTACGAGATAAACCTTCTGTAAATGTACGAAATTGTCCTCGACAATAAGCGTCTACGCAACGTCAAAATTTTGACACATTTACCCTTGGAAGTGATACACTAGCAAGGAAACGTGGAAAAATCGGCACCGCAAGTCATGGAACGAGCCAAACGTGACACCTGCACAATAGCCCAACACGACATTAGTCGCCCGAAAATGATTGATCTAGAGATCAATTCATCCCACATGATTCAGAGCCGAGACAGGTGAATCGTCAAAAGAAAAGCCCGATTCAGAGCCCAGACAGGTGAATCGTCAAAAGAAAAGCCTGATTCAGAGCCCAGATAGGTGGATCGTCAAAAGAAAAGCCCAATTCAGAGCCCAGACAGGTGAATCGTCAAAAGAAAAGCCCGATTCAGAGCCCAGACAGGTGAATCGTCAAATCTAAAAGCCCGATTCAATGCCTAGACAGGTGAATCGTCGAAAGAAAAGCCCGATTCAGAGCCCATACAGGTGAATCGTCAAATCCAAAAGCCCGATTCAACGCCCAGACAGGTGAATCGTCAAATCAAAAATCAAAAGCTCAATTCAATGCCCAAACAGGTGAATCGTCATCCTCAACAAAAAGCCCAATTCGGAGCCCAGACAGGCGAATCATCACAAAACCACAGGACTCAAAGGACCGAATAGGTAAGCCTTTGATTTCTAACATATTCCCCGCAGGTTTGAAGCCCAGACATGCGAATCTTCAGACAGGCAGGTATATTTAGAATTGGGTCTTGATTTGATTACTCAGTATGAATTTACCTTTTCAAAAACAAAATCACCTCGATTTTTAAAATGATTTTCAAAATACCTAAAGCAGCCTTTTTGTGTTTTGGAGTCGAACTATGTTATGGTCTGATTCTCCGATAGAGATACGTAGGAAGTTGTGCGGCCCGACCATCCCGATATTCAGAATGATGTCTTTTCTATCGTCGACATGACTTCTTCCATAAGACTTGTCGACGAGGGGCTCTGTAGACACCCCATTCCGAACCCATCAGAGCATATTAATACCACTCTAAGTCTCACCTTGAGTAAAGAAGTAGAAATCCACCATTTCGTCATGTTTCGTTAAGTTTTGGCTAACGACCGTTAGTTTGAGGCTAAACTGCATACGAAATAACGAGTGAAGGGCAGAATTGTCCACTGACTGCCTTATCTCGCGCGAAATGGCATGTCTCGTGCGAGATAAAGGAGTTCTGCAGACCTGCAGATAGCAATTTCCTCGTCGATTTCAACCTCTTTCGGGATAAAACTTTATCAATTCGGCCATCCAATGAAGTTTGGGTTCTGGAACCTTCCCAAGGTGTTTGATCTCATCTTCAACACCTCTTCAATACCTATAAATACCTGAAGACTTTTCAGTATTTTGGACCCCCAGACTTTTCAAGTCAAAACCCCCACATTGTGAATACCCCGTCCCGATGCAACGCGCATTCGGAGGTTTGAAATAATTAATCATATAATGTCGAATCGAAATGGGATATTCATTTAGTGACACTCGCTTTTAAACCATATTAAAAAATATTAGTTCAATTTTGAGAGTCGCCACGCCACTTTGATATAGCCCAAAGCTTTGAAAAAAGGCTAAACATGTGATTGGGTTCGGGGGTCAAGTTACAACAGAAGAAGAAACGCTATCACTCCTATTGCCCGACGGATCGGTCTTTCTAGCATATGGGGGTGTTGGTTGTGTGCAGTGTTTACAGGAATAGATAGAAGAAATGGGATCATGCATAAGGAGGAGGGGAGAGAAAGAATTAATTGATGATCACACCCTAGAACCTTTGATTTAGGCCCTCGGAAGGTGCACTAATCAACGTTCATCCTTGGGGGATTGTTGATCATGGGATTATTATTACTAAGGTGGAGGGTAAGAAATAGTTCCTAGATCCATTGGGTTTCTTGGGCGAAACCTTAGATCATCCTCGGCTATGCATACTTAAATATATATTAAAACAACCCTAAATCTAGCATATATGACATAACAAGAAATAAAGTAATTAAAATATACTAAGCATGCAAACAATAAATCTAGCATAATAATAAAGACAATAATAATAAAGACAGAAAAATAAACAGAAGACTTACCTAATGATGGCAAGGCTTTTGGATCGAATCTATGAAGATTCGAAGAACGTTCTTGATAAAATATTTAGACTTAGAAAACTCGAGTTTAGTCTCAAGTTTTCTATGGAGGAAGTCTCAAGTTTTGTCTTGAGTTTTCCGTAGAATGATTCTGTGTTCAAAGTGTGAGGCGGAGTGGGGTTTATATAGTGAAAGGAATTGGGGAGGAACGGCTGTGAAAGTGATGTGGGAAAGGAGAAAGGGTCGATCGGCCTTAAAAATAAGGTCCGATCGGCACTTAAAATAAGGTTCGATCGGCAGTTATAAAGTTTATCTTAATAAAAGGGCCGATCGGCCAAATGCTTCCTTGGCCCAACCTTGGCCCAAATGGCCTAGAAGCTGGCCCCAAATTGCTAAGTCTTGGCCGGCCCTCCTTGTTTCCAAATGGCCTTAGAAGCTCGGCCACTTCAGCAAAACCTTGGCCACAAAAAATAATTTTGTACCATTTGTTATCCGTTTCGTCCCGCGATTTTCTCGTTGCATTTTGGCCACTATAATGACTTCTTTTGCACTTCGCTCTTTGGGATTTTATCTTTCATTTAATCCCAGGAATTTTTATATATCAAATTCGTCCAAAATTTCCATATTTCCATTTTAGTCCCTGAATTTTCCATAAATTCCAACTTGGTCCAAAAGCTTCCAAATGCCAGTTTAGTCCCTGAATTTCCCGAATTGCACTTCAGTCCCTTTTTTCGGACCGGGTACTAACAGTAGCCCCTCGGCGATGCTTCTTGTAAGACAAGTGGGGTCGACGATAAAAATAGGATCCGTCCTGAAAAAAGGGATTTCAGGAGGTAAGACAATGATTTTGCGGATGTGAGGTTTGGACTCGAGCTGAGTCACAAATGGAAGATGACCAGGTAGGTCGAGCGGCTGAACCCACATCGGGCTACCTACGTATCCCAAGAGGAATCAAGCCATGTCGTAGTTCAGAAAGAGTGGACGTTTAGTACCCGAGAATGGTGGACGTGCGGCGTCTCAAACCGAGAATATGATTGTGTGGGAATCACCCGGAAATATGTGAAAATTTGACTTCTGCGGGAGTCACCCCGAAAATTGTGAAAATTTGACTTCTGCGGGAGTCACCTCGAAAATTGTGAAAATTTGACTTCTGCGGGAGTCACCCCTTGTGAAAAATTTGACTTCTGCGGGAGTCACCCCTTGTGAAAAATTTGACTTCTGCGGGAGTCACCCCTTGTGAAAAATTTGACTTCTGCGGGAGTCACCCCTTGTGAAAAATTGACTTCTGCGGGAGTCACCCCTTGTGAAAATTTGACTTCTGCGGGAGTCACCCCTTGTGAAAAATTTGACTTCTGCGGGAGTCACCCCTTGTGAAAATTTTGACTTCTGCGGGAGTCACCCCTTGTGAAAATTTGACTTCTGCGGGAGTCACCCCTTGTGAAAATTTGACTTCTGCGGGAGTCACCCCTTGTGAAAATTTGACTTCTGCGGGAGTCACCCCTTGTGAAAATTTGGATTCGTGGCTGCCGGAGGACTTAGGCCACTAATGATGAAAACAGGTAACTGTTGCTGCCAAAGGACTTAGGCTACTGCTTTACTGATGAAGAATGGTGGCTGCCAAAGGACTTAGGCCACTAATGATGAAAACTGTAGCTGCCAAAGGACTTAGGCTACTGATGAGGAATAGTTGTGTGAATTGATTGGGATTACTATGGCTTCCCGAGCCGAAGAACCAAGCGATTAAAAATTTGGGATGATCATTGCTAAGGCTTAGAGAGGAGTCTTGTCTCCTAGGCTTAAGGCTAGGGTTTGGAGAGGTATTTGTCACCTAGGCTTGGAGCTAGGATTTAGAAAGGTATTTGTCACCTAGGCTTGAGGCTAGGGTTTAGAAAGGTATTTGTCACCTAGGCTTGGAGCTAGGATTTAGAAAGGTATTTGTCACCTAGGCTTGAGGCTAGGGTTTAGAAAGGTATTTGTCACCTAGGCTTGGAGCTAGGATTTAGAAAGGTATTTGTCACCTAGGCTTGAGGCTAGGGTTTAGAAAGGTAGTTTAAACAAGGCAGTTTGAGCAGAAAGGTTATGGTTTAACTAGGCGAGGCCGAGTAAGTGTCTATGGTAGAAGGTGGGATTAGGTAAGTTTGATGTCCAGAGATAAGGACCGAGTCATCTTGAGAGTCACAGAGATACGTCTTTGATGGATTTGAAGAGTTTGAAAATTTGTGGAGACCAAAGAGTGATTTTTGTAAACAAGGTACCAAGGAGGACGGTATTTTGAAAGTATGTTTATTTGATAAAGAGGCCTCATGATTAATTATGTTTCTAACTAACTCAAAGCGTTTGCCACATGCTGATCTTGATGACAAGGGATGCCCTTCTTGCTAGATATGACTTTGTTGGAGCCTCGATTAGAGCCCCTGACCTCTTCTGAAGAACCACATAGTCGACCTATTTACGTTGGGGAGAGCCTCAACATTTGATGAAGTGACCATGGCGTAGCCCCAGTCGATGATGCAAAGTAAACCCGAAGGGAATCTGGTAAAGAGAGCCTGAGAGAACAGCTTAATAAAAGCCCCAGCTTGGAGAGATTCAATGTATCCCTATTGCAGACAGAGTCATCTTGCGGCCACGGAGGCGACCCATTGTTTCGAACAGATCAATCGATCCCATTGGACAAGACTCGGAAATGTATATGTGCAGGGGCACATTTTTCGAAGGTGGGAATGGATTCCGATTTCGTGTATGACACTCTCGCTTTTGGGTTTGACTCTTTTGGGAGAGTATAAGCATCACTAGGTGTAGAAAAGTGTATGGAAGCCCCCGCCGACGTAAAGACAGTGTTTGGCTCTTCCTAGATTGTAGAAAAGAAGACTTGTCGAGACATTTGAAGACTTGTTTTGTTCAGAATTATATCTTGATTGCTTGAGAATGGACCTTACTGATTGGTTTGTCAAATTTCAATTATATAAGTAAACAAATAATGACTGCTTTGATTAGAAGTTGGAAATCTGGCTTGACTTTTGGAAGGAGAAGGATGTTCCGTTGTTGCTTGCTGCTCTGGGCTGTTTGGTGGTAATTTTCGTGCGGTGCCGCCACCGCATTGATCTTCTTTATGGGAAAGAATGAAAAATAGAAAAAAGACTGGAGTGGAAGAAACAAGACTGGAGTGGAAGAAACAAGACTGGAGCGGAAGAAAAATTGGGATTTGACTGATTATAGCCCCTTCTATTTTTCTGTCTTTCAATTCAAGATTCGTTGCTCCTTTGTTCTCACAATCCGAGGGGAGTAGTCCCTGGCACGCGTCTCCTTGCTTTTACCAGAGTGCCGCTGAGAGGCACGGATGCGAAGCCCCAGTGAGACTTTTGCAGACAGTGCTTGAAGAGTCGAATAAACGAATTTCAAGAATAGGACGAGTTCCCAAACTTGGCGAGAGTATGCAATATGCTCACATAGGATAACAAGTGACTCAGAATGAGAATGCCATCCGGTAGTGGTTGTAGCTGGGCTCTGGGTTGCGATCGATCATTGGGTGATGCTTAACATGACCTCTTAAAGTGAGAGGTCGGCTGGGCCATTTTCTGAGAGGTTGGCTTGAGGGATGTGTTTGGAATTTCTAAGGTGAGGGGATTTTCTTGTTGTTGCTTCTTCAGAACCTCTAAGAGTGAGGTTAACTTTGATTTTGATAAGGTCAAGGGTGGTGATGGAATCCTCTAAAAGTGAGAGGATGGACTTTAGAATTGGTTTACGGAATTTGTCCAAGAGGGAATTTTTGTTGCTTCTTCTCGCAAGTTTGTTGTGATTTCAGCAGGTAACTTGATCACGATAGGACCTTCACTCGATGTCTCGTTTTCACAACCTTTGAGATGGGAGGTTCACTTCGGGGTGATGAAGTTTTTTTTTTTTTTTTTTTTTTTTAAACACCCTCTTTTCGAGAAAAGCCTTCGGATTTGTTTGCTCGCGATAGCCCCTAGTGTATGCCTTAGGATGGTTTTACCTTTTCCCTCTTGGGTTTGGAGGTGGTCCCTTCGAGGGAGCCCCTTGTATGAGTTTCTTTTGCATTCCGCCTTTCTTGAGCATGGAGGTGATTACTTCCTTTGTGAGTCAGGGGAACCTCTAGTATGGGCTTCTTCTTTAGGGTTTCAAAACTTGTCGATCTTGAAATGAAAGGGTATTATTTAGTGAGCATAAGGTTATGGCTTTCTATGGTGAGAGGTTTAAGCTTCAATCGCTACTGGATAGCATTTTCAAAAGAGTATTTTTAAGATAAATGCAAACTCATTTAACTGACTTATTAATGTAAGGCAAAATATATTCAGACCATGAGAAAGATATGTGAGCATATTCAATGAAAGCTTATCGATCAAATGGAAAATCAGAGGAGACGCGAGATTTGGGGGTTGGTGAGCCCCAAGTTGATATTCATGTAACACTTGTGAAGGATAAGAACAACTCCTTGCATCTTCTTTAAATTGCAGTGGCGTGAGCAGCTATTTTCTGATGATGAGCAACAACAGTCTTTGCTTATCTTGATCATATGAAAAGGATGTTTAAGCGGGGGAGAGTGTATTTGGGGAAGTGTATGCTCGAGGGAGCATAGAGGGTGTGTATAAGGAGAGGGTCTGGAGATAGTCTACGAAAAGTATATGGTTGAGTATGTAGAGAGTGTATGAGAGAAGGGTGTATAGGGATGGTGTATATGAAGAAGGAACGGTGAGTTGTTTACTCCAATCAAAGCATTCATTCATTGTTTACTTTATTAGCTGGTGAGTTTATCAATGAGATTAGCAACCAAGTGATAATTATAAATAAAACAATCTTCTTGAAAGTAATGCGAGATTATGTCTCAAGTCTAGAGAGAAAAGAAAGAAAGACCTTTTTTTATTATTGAAGTAACTAGTTCAAAGTGGACATATCAATGCCCAAAATGGACGTAAAAAAGACGCACTAGAACCTACAAGACTGAATAAATCTAAATCTTCCCTCGAAGGGTGAGGGTTCCTTCATCAATGAGGCCTTGGGTCTTCCCTTGGTTGATCAATCTTTGAATTGAGCGTTTCCGTTGCACACATTTGTCGGTGGTATGCCCCGGCGTACTTGTGGTATCTGCAAAACTTGGATGTATCTAAGTCTTCCCTTGGGTTAATAGGCTTGTAGTTCTCGAGCGGCTTGATCAAATTCTTTCCCACCAAAATGTCGAAGAACTCACCCACAGGCATTCCTAAGTCATCAAAATGTTCCTTGTTGATCTTCTTCTCGGGTATTGATGCCTTTAGTTGGTTGGTGGCCACGCAGCATCTGAATGAGAAATTCGATGTGTAGGACCATAAGGGGAACCATAAGCATGTGGATGATAGGGACCCCGGAATTGAATAGGAGGAGGAACTCTTCTCAAGTATTCCTGAATGTAAGACAAATGGTGCTGCTCAATTTCATGCATGTCTTTGAGGAGGTTGATCACTTCCAACCTCATGTTTGAGACTTCTTTAAGGGCTTCAATGCTTTTCTCCATAGACATGATGCAGAATTCTGTAAGAACATACGGCAGAGTCAAACCAATGAGTTGAATTAGACTCACAATTAATCTTAAGGCATCTCCGAGAAAATAGTTGATCTCCACAATTTGAGAGTTTGGCCAGGGCTTTGAAGTTGCCTACGTAACCCTTACCATTTAAGGTACGAGTCTCAGGTCACCGTAGTTCGAGGGGGCCCCGATTGATGATACAACCAGGGTTAAGTTTAAAGAAAGAGAGAGGATGAATGTAAAAGAGGAAGAGGAAGATGACTCGATCCTTGGTCAAATACAAGTGAGGGTGATCTAGACGAGCTAATCGGACTTGGATGAGAATTGGTCTTGGTTTGGCTTAGATGATCCTAGATGGTGGTTTGGTCGAGGGAGGCTTGACCTAGGTGGGTCTTTGGCCGAAGGGTGCTAGAGATAAAGGATCTAAACTATGGATGGTTTTAAGACTAAGGGAGCAGACTATGGATGAGAGGCAGAACCTTGAAGGGTCCTAACTTGTAGACCATGGGGGTCTAAGGTAGAGGAGTGGACCATGGATGGTCCAAGAGACGAGGGTGGACCTCGAAGAGTCTCAGGTGGAAGGGTGGACCTTTAATGGTCCTAGATAGAGAGAGTGGACCTCGAAGGGTCCTAAATTGAGGAGTGGACCTTGAATGGTACAAAGTAGAAGAAGTGGACCTAGAAGGGTCCAAAAGATGAGAAGTGGACCTTGAATGTTCTAAGATTGGGAGAGTGGACTTAGTATAGGAAGAGCACCATGAAGGATCAAAGAGTGGACCTTGAACGGTCCAAGATAGAGAGACTGGACCTAGGGCGGTCCGCAGTAGAGGGTGTGGACCTTGAAGGGTCCAAGAGATGAGGGGTGGACCTTGAATGATCCAAGATTGGGAGACTGGACCTAGGGCGGTCCACAGTAGAGGGTGTGGACCTTGAAGGGTCCAAGAGATGAGGAGTGGACCTCGGAGGGTCCTAGAAATGGAGAGCGGAGAGTGGACCTCGGAGGGTCCTAGAAATGGAGAGTGGAGAGTGAACCTCGGAGGGTCCTAGAAATGGAGAGTGGACCTCGGAGGGTCCTAGAAATGGAGAGTGGACCTCGGAGGGTCCTAGAGATGGAGAGTGGAGAGTGGACCTCGGAGGGTCCTAGAAATGAAGAGTGGAGAGTGGACCTCGGAGGGTCCTAGAAATGAAGAGCGGACCTCGGAGGGTCCTAGCGGACCTCGAAGAATCCTAGAAATGAAGAGCGGACCTCGGAGGGTCCTAGAAATAAAGAACGGACCTTGAAGGGTCCTAGAAATGAAGAGCGGACCTCGAAGGGTCCTAGCGGACCTCGAAGGGTCCTAGAAATGAAGAGCGGACCTCGGAGGGTCCTAGAAATGAAGAGCGGACCTCGGAGGGTCCTAGAAGTGAAGGGAGGACCTCGGAGGGTCCTAGAAGTGAAGGGCGGACCTCGGAGGGTCCTAGAAATGAAGAACGGACCTTGAAGGGTCCTAGAAATGAAGAGCGGACCTCGAAGGGTCCTAGCGGACCTTGAAGGGTCCTAGAAATGAAGAGCGGACCTCGGAGGGTCCTAGAAATGAAGAGCGGACCTCGGAGGGTCCTAGAAGTGAAGGGAGGACCTCGGAGGGTCCTAGAAGTGAAGGGCGGACCTCGGAGGGTCCTAGAAATGAAGGGCGGACCTCGGAGGGTCCTAGAAATGAAGAGCGGACCTCGGAGGGTCCTAGAAATGAAGAGTGGACCTTGAAGGGTCCTAGAAATGAAGAGTGGACCTCGGAGGGTCCTAGAAATGAAGAGTGGACCTCGGAGGGTCCTAGAAATGAAGAGTGGAGAGTGGACCTCGGAGGGTCCTAGAAATGAAGAGCGGACCTCGGAGGGTCCTAGAAATGCAGAGTGGACCTTGAAGGGTCCTAGAAATGAAGAGTGGACCTCGGAGGGTCCTAGAAATGAAGAGCGGACCTCGGAGGGTCCTAGAAATGAAGAGCGGACCTCGGAGGGTCTTAGAAATGAAGAGCGGACCTCGGAGGTTCCTAGAAATGAAGAGCGGACCTCGGAGAGTCCTAGAAATGAAGAGCGGACCTCGGAGGGTCCTAGAAGTGAAGTGCGGACCTCGGAGGGTCCTAGAAGTGAAGAGCGGACCTCGGAGGGTCCTAGAAGTGAAGGGAGGACTTCGGAGGGGCCTAGAAATGAAGGGCGGACCTCGGAGGGTCCTAGAAATGAAGAGCGGACCTCGGAGGGTCCTAGAAATGAGGAGCGGTTAAGCATTTTATTTACAAAAAAGCCCTCTATTTTTTATAGAACCTACTCTTGGTTGGAAGGGATACCCATTTTTCGCAACTAACTAAAGGTCCTAAAGTGGTGGATCCTAATGACTAACCGTCTCATATAGACATTTAAGATGATATATATGGGAAGTACTACAGACCTATGATAAGACAAAATCTAGCATTCAAACTTTACATGGTACGTCCTTTAAAAGGAAAATCAATTTTTTTTTTTTTTAGTGCCTTTATTTTATAGATCTTGACTTATCATTGATTCGTAGTGACTTAACACAAAGACCTTATTAATTGTCTACATGAAAAAGCTAGTCAAACCAACCGGTCACAGGGAGTGTATTCCTAGCAAAGTGGGTGACACAAGGGTTAGATTTCAGGCTCCCACCGTGCAGCCGAAGCGCACTGATGAGTGGATGGCCAAGTGAGACTCGGAAGGGAGGCGACATGATCACCACACTTCCCGCACTTTGGCTTTTCCGATGGGTTAAGGGGTAGCTGTGCAGTGTGACACGGACTCTAGTGGTAGTGTGAGGTAAAAAGTCTAATTCTTTTTATGGAAAAAAAGAGAATGATTTTTTTATTTACATGAGATGCATGCATGCAATGCAACAGTTAAGAATAAAGAAAAAGAAATACAACACCATACAAGAAAACGAAAGTCTGACCCACTTAGTTTGAAAAAATTTCAAAACAGTCCCCAGCAGAGTCGCCACTGTGAATACCCCGTCCCGATGCAACGCGCATTCGGAGGTTTGAAATAATTAATCATATAATGTCGAATCGAAATGGGATATTCATTTAGTGACACTCGCTTTTAAACCATATTAAAAAATATTAGTTCAATTTTGAGAGTCGCCACGCCACTTTGATATAGCCCAAAGCTTTGAAAAAAGGCTAAACATGTGATTGGGTTCGGGGGTCAAGTTACAACAGAAGAAGAAACGCTATCACTCCTATTGCCCGACGGATCGGTCTTTCTAGCATATGGGGGTGTTGGTTGTGTGCGGTGTTTACAGGAATAGATAGAAGAAACGGGATCATGCATAAGGAGGAGGGGAGAGAAAGAATTAATTGATGATCACACCCTAGAACCTTTGATTTAGGTCCTCGGAAGGTGCACTAATCAACGTTCATCCTTGGGGGATTGTTGATCATGGGATTATTATTACTAAGGTGGAGGGTAAGAAATAGTTCCTAGATCCATTGGGTTTCTTGGGCGAAACCTTAGATCATCCTCGGCTATGCATACTTAAATATATATTAAAACAACCCTAAATCTAGCATATATGACATAACAAGAAATAAAGTAATTAAAATATACTAAGCATGCAAACAATAAATCTAGCATAATAATAAAGACAATAATAATAAAGACAGAAAAATAAACAGAAGACTTACCTAATGATGGCAAGGCTTTAGGATCGAATCTATGAAGATTCGAAGAACGTTCTTGATAAAATATTTAGACTTAGAAAACTCGAGTTTAGTCTCAAGTTTTCTATGGAGGAAGTCTCAAGTTTTGTCTTGAGTTTTCCGTAGAATGATTCTGTGTTTAAAGTGTGAGGCGGAGTGGGGTTTATATAGTGAAAGGAGTTGGGGAGGAACGGCTGTGAAAGTGATGTGGGAAAGGAGAAAGGGTCGATCGGCCTTAAAAATAAGGTCCGATCGGCACTTAAAATAAGGTTCGATCGGCAGTTATAAAGTTTATCTTAATAAAAGGGCCGATCGGCCAAATGCTTCCTTGGCCCAACCTTGGCCCAAATGGCCTAGAAGCTGGCCCCAAATTGCTTCTCCCTGGCCGGCCCTCCTTGTTTCCAAATGGCCTAGAAGCTCGGCCACTTCCAGCAAAACCTTGGCCACATAAAAATAATTTTGTACCATTTGTTATCCGTTTCGTCCCGCGATTTTCTCGTTGCATTTTGGCCACTATAATGACTTCTTTTGCACTTCGCTCTTTGGGATTTTATCTTTCATTTAATCCCAGGAATTTTTATATATCAAATTCGTCCAAAATTTCCATATTTCCATTTTAGTCCCTGAATTTTCCATAAATTCCAACTTGGTCCAAAAGCTTCCAAATGCCAGTTTAGTCCCTGAATTTCCCGAATTGCACTTCAGTCCCTTTTTTCGGACCGGGTACTAACACACATTTACTGGTTTCTCTCCCTGAAAGATTCCTGTAAATCACCCCTAAAATCACCTAAAGTTTGTTTGTCAACCTTGTTGATAAACAAACATCGAAGCTCGAATCAAGGACTGAGGCAAAGCTCTGTCCGCATCAAGATTTGACTCTCATCTAGAGTCGAAACTCTGCCCGAATCTCTTCACACGAGGTAGTCTTCCTCTTCCCTTTCTAATTGATTGTTAGAGTGGTATAAATACATTGAATCTAGGATCAGCCTAGAGCCTCCCCAAATCATGGGGATGGTCTCAAAGCAATCGATCCTATATTTCGTTTAACCTTGTTAAATGGATCTTTGTTTTATTTATTATTTGAAAATGTCTTTTTTCTTTGAAAACCTCATTTTTTTAGCAAGACCGATCTCTGAATTGGGTGGAATGGGTGCTCCTTGACCTTCCCATTCCATAACCTAAGCCCTGAACCCAAAATCTATTTTCAAATGGTTTTTTCTATATTCCAAACGAATAATATAGGTGGCGACTCAAAAAGATGTTAAAAAAATTCATGCATCGCTACACACGTTCATCACCATTTCTCTCAATTCTTGTAACTGTCGGTTCACTGTATTTCCTGCATCAGGGTTAGCAGCAGCATAAAAAGTATTAAAATCAATTTGAGGGTTAACACTCCCTGTGGCCCAGGAGGAATGGGTGTTACGTAATTTGCTGCAGTGGATTGGCCAACTTCAGGATTGGTGATCACACTATCAGTGGATGCACTGATCATTGGTATGAACCCTACATTATTAGTCAATATCCCCGTATCCCTGTCAAAGGAGAGCCTTTTGGGTTGGATTGGAGAGAACATGCTGGAACCCACGGTGGGATTTACACCTTGAAACGCTCCAGGCGGCACATAAGGGTGTGATCCGGATGGCCCAGATTGTAGGGTAGACACTTCATGTTGTAACCTGGCAAAATTGTTCATGAGCATGTGGGAAGTATCGGTTTGCAGCATCACCTGGCGCCTTAACTCGACCATTGTATCTGTCAAGCTAGACAGGACATCAGCTGGAATCCCTTGTATAGGTGCACCAGAGGACCCCTTGGTCTCGGATCATACTGGTAGTGGTACCAACATTTTGGCCTGAGGTAGCTGTTCCGGCGGCAGCTCCTACTGAGGTTACAGCAGATGACATTCCGGTGGACATCTTGAGTATCTTTAATTAATCAAAAGACTAATGAGCCCCTCGGTGGGCGCCAAATTGTTTAGGTCAAATTTAATCAATTTAACTTTAAAGGAAAAGATAGGGCACAATGGAATATGATAATGTAAAGTCAAGATGTGTCGACAAGAAATTTAACGAGGAAAGCCCTTGAACAACTTGTTCGCCGGCATAAAACCTCAAAACAATGGAGTTTATTAGTTTTGTGATGGTAGAGAGAAAATAGAGATACAATGCGTGTTGCTAACTGAGTACGTGAGTGTGTGTTTTTACAGGTGTTTCTTGCTTAAATACAAATGGAAATAACGACCATAACAAGACAAATACAATCCCTTCTTTGGTGCCACTAATCTCGCAGGTGGTTAATGAGCCTTATATCCGTTGTGATTTTAACAAGGGAATATTTGTTGACAACTTCTTCCCTTGACTCGGTCCATAACGTTGGCGAGGTCCAAGGAGCGGTTCCTATAATTTCTCCCTTCAATAACTACTGTCAATGTGTTGAGCCTTTCAAGTTGCGCAGCCAAGTTGTCATTACAGGATGATAAATCAAGATGTAACATGTTGTTCATAGATTTTCTATCTCAAACAGGTACTAGGGCCAATAAGTCACTAGCCCTTCCATTACTCTTAGTGTAGGGTGGTTTGGTCATTTTACCCAATAAACAAGATTCATATACTCCCTCCGTCCCATTAGTAATGGGAAATTTACTGTAGATACGGGAATTAAGGAAAAGTGAATTATAGTGGAGGGAATAGTGAATTATAATGGTGTTGTGAGTATTAAAATAATGTAGGAGAGAGAATGAGTGGAGGGAATAGTAAAGATTCCTTTCCATTTTAGGAAGTTTGTGGTTTGTAATGGGACGACCAAAAAGGAAAGTTTGTGGTTTGTAATGGGACGGAGGGAGTATATCGTATGATTCATAATCATGTGAGTCTAAAAGTCCATCCTTATGGAGTTTAGAAATACATTTCTCATTTATATGACCAAGCCGGCAATGCCATATGTATGTGTTGTTCACATCATTCGGTTTAGATTTCTCATTTACATTATAAATATCTTCAACATCATTTTGTTTCTCAAAATCAAGGATATAAAGGCCATTAAATGAATTTACAATACAATAAAGCATATCATTTAAAAAAATAGAAAACTTCTTATTCTCAATAAGAAACCTATATCCTTAGTTATCCAAGCAAGAAACAGAAATAATATTCCTACTCAAATTCGGAATGTAATAACAATTGTTCAAAACAAGTACTAGTCCACTAGGTAAAGTGACTTCATAAGTCCCTATGGCTAATGCAGCAACTCATGCTCCATTCCCCACACGTAGGTCTACTTCACCTTCTTTGAGTATCTTTCTATTCTTTAGTCCCTGCACATTTAAACAAATGTGAGATTCACATCTGGTATCTGATACCCAATAACAAGAAGTAGAAAGGAAAATATCTATCAAATAGATACCTGAATCAGTAGCAATCGTATTTCCCTTCTTCGCTTTTAGGCCTTCCTTATAAGCCTTGCAGTTTTGCTTCCAATGACCAACCTCTTGGCAATGGTAGCAAATTGCATCCTTTTGAGACACTTTGGGTTTAGCCTCTTCGGCATTGAAAACTTTCGCCTTAGGTTTAACAACCTTTGCTTTACCTTTTTTGCCTTCCTTTTTGAACCCCTTTCCTTTGTTAACCATCAACACATTTGCGTTACTAGGCTTCTTAATATTTTTCTCTGCAGTCTTAAGCATCGTATGCAATTCTGAAATATTTTTCTCCCTTCCACTCATGTTATAGTTCATGATGAAATGACCATAACTTTAAGGCAATGAATTCAATATCATATCCGTTGCGAGTTCCAAACTCATAGATTACCCAAGCCTATCAAGGTGCTCAATATATCCTTTCATCTTAAGGACATGAGGACCTACCGACTGCCCCTCTTGCATCTTGCATGCATTAAGAGCCTTCACCACATCATACATCTCTTGCCTAGCTTGCACTTGGAACATTTCCTTTAAGTGTTGTGCTAGGTCAAAAGCTACTTCCATGTGTTCAAGGTCCTTCTGAAGAGCCTTACACATGGTGGCAAGCATAAGGCAAGCAACATCATTAGAATTATCAACATGTTTCTTATGTTATTCCTTATCTGCCCTTGCAGCATTGGTAGCGGGTTCTGCAGGAATAGGATCGTCAAGAACGTACAAGTTCTTCTTTTGCCTAAGAACAATTCTTAAGCTTCTGATCCAATCAGAATAGTTTGTACCATTCTCTTTGAGCTTGTCCTTCTCAAGGATGGATCGCAACGACAAGGGTTGATTATTGCGAGATGCCATTCTACAATAAGATATACAAACAATATGAGCATATATAAGTATTAATTCATTTACCATCTAAGAGACAAATAATGTATTTCATAAATACTCCCACTAAATTATACACTTTCAAAAACAAGCATGTATCATATAATTATAATGGGCTAAGATCTATATTTCACTTAATTTTGATTTAACTGAGTCATTGCCCAAAATCAAGCTATTTAGGTAGATAACACTTATCAATCATATCATATATGACTCTTAGATCTTTTATGAGATTCTAGACATCTTATGTCAACACATGTTTTAATCTCATCTATGCCTTGGGTCAAAACTCTTTTGAAAGCACCAATTAAGTTTAACCTTTTTCAAACGTATGAGACACATAGAACGATGCACCCAACTGAGTCGAAACTACATCAACTGTTATCTCATCTTGATCCATATTAAGATATAATGATGCACCCAACTGAGTATAAACCACATTAAAATACCCGAATATTTCACAAGTGTTCTAATCAAAGGGTGGCATAAAACATAAACATTTAAGAAGGTTTTCCATATAGCAGCAAACATCGCATGGTTGTATATGAAACTTATGTGTACATAATCATGTTATATCGCATATAATTTTTTTCATAAAATCATATGACATAAAATCATCAATCTATATCATCAAACATGTTAAAGCATATAATCCAATTATATCTAGCATGCCAATTTAACCTAATCATGATTAAACGCGGCTTTGATATCACTATTGGGTATTGGGGTTACAAGCGCAGTGAAAGATTTAACATAAACACAAAACTCTAGCCATGAATCCGTCTAACATGAATAGATTAAAACTATGAATATAGATTTACTAACCTTTATAGCGAGTTTGTCTTTCGTACATGAATCGTAATTCACCTTGAGTCGTAGTCGAAACTTTGATCTTCTTCCTTGTTCTTCCTTGGTGATGAATCAACAACGTAGGTCTCAAACTTTAGGTGATAAAGCAATCACCCTCTATCGGTAATCCACACGCGAACGACCCAAGATCGAATCTTGTTGGATTGCTAGATGATCCTCGATTGTTGAAACTCTTTTCAACAATCTACGGCTAATATGGAATTGAATCTAGGGGGTTTTGATCTTTGATTCGTAATCAAAATCAAGAGATTTCTGTTTCTCAAGCCCTAAAATTCGTGTGTCTTGACTGAGGTAAAAGGGTATATTTATAATTTATAAATATCCCTAACAATTAGGGAGAAAAACCCTAATACTAGCCAAAAACGGACCTTCAGCAACGAGGCACAACTTGTGCCTGTGGGCACGACTCGTGATCACGTGTCGTCCCAATGGGCACGAGTCATTCCTTCCTTAATTCAAGTTATGGCACGACTGTGATTAGGAATTCACTCGTGCTGATTGATGGCACGAGTCGTGCCTAAGGGAATGAGTCGTGCTGTCACGAGTCGTGCTCCTGGTCACGAGTCGTGACAATCACTAGATTTTCCAGATTTGAGCCATTTTCAATCCGTTCTTTGTGTGTGACCCTTTAGCAATTATATTTTATGTTGATAGTGAGTTGAAACATCAACCTCACAAGACATAAGTGGTCTCTAACAAGCCATTATATCTACCCAATTAAATATAACATCAAATCTTGATTCCTTGATAGATCATAATCACAATCCCTTTATCACATGATGTTATATTGAACATAAGTCATGGTCCACGTCAACTTATATTGTTCAATGCTTTCTCGACTCCGAATATATTGATAATCCAAGTGCATTTGATCTCTATCAAATCTCTTTAGTGTGGCCACACATTTCATCAACACAATTCATCGAGGGGCCCAAGCAGACATCTCTCTTTACAAGAGACAAATCCCATCTTGACTTATCATTATTTCCTACAAGAATCCAGTCGTGTAGCCCTTACTGCTATCCTATTAAAGATAGTGTTAGACTACATCAATCACAACGTTCATCATGTGGAGATGATGATAATCTCAGGTACTAAGGATTCTAATGAAATGACTATCATGAGATTTAATCATGACATATATGACCATAGACCATGTCATAAATCTCATAGATTGGTCAGTCCAGTACCTTGTTCTCTAACAAGTACCTATAAGTGTAATGTACATCCCCATGCATATAACCATATCTATGATTATCTATTACCAACTTATACTAGTTATTCATAATAACTAGGGACACAGAATATTATAATAAACATGTAAAACAAATAATACTCAAGATAAACATTCTCTATTATAAATGGTAAAAACGATTACATAACGGTATTAGTTATAAGTCAAAATAACTATAAGCTTAGGGCATAAAACCAACAGTTTCATACATAGTCTTGTTGGGGAACACTTACAAGTATTGATTGAGTGTGCACAGTGTATGTCCTAATAAATAATCTAGTGATTGTAATGACAGAATGTCATGAACTTGGAGGTCATGGGTTTGATTCCCCCACCAGTGGTTAGAGGGAATGACATTGCCCTCCCTAGCATTGCTAGGCGCCTCTGTGAAGTGCATCAAGGGGGGAGCGGTGAAATGTGTTGATCCCCTGTTTAAAAGAAAAAAAAAAGAATGTCATGAACTTAAATGCTTGAGAAATTTCAGCACTTGTAGTTCTTGAAAATTCTTTTCTCAATGTCTTCAATGCATCAACCTTCTTCAATGCTCTAACGAAGGTATTCACAGTTATTTTCAAATGGAGCTTGTAGCGTTGTGAGAAAATTTCATCTTTTCATCTTTTTGAGTCGCCACCTATATTATTCGATTGGAAACATAGGAAAACCATTTTGAAAGAGATTTGGGTTCGGGGCTTAGGTTATGAAATGGGTAGGTTTAGAAGGCATCCATTTCACCCAATCCGGAGATCGGTCTTGCTAAAGAAAAGAGAGGTTTTCAATCTTTTTAATAAAATAATTAAAGAAGAACAAATAAACCCTAATCAATTTCTTGATTAGGAATGTCGGATTGTATGCTTCGAGATCGCCTTCATTGACTGAAGGGACTCTAGGCTAATCCTTTTGATGGGATTACACTACTCTAAAATCAATAGAGAGGTTGAGAAGAGAAACGAAAGTTTAAAGGATGATTACCTTTTGAGGATAGATTCGGACAGAGTTTCGACTCAAGTTTAGAGTTGAAACTTGATACGGACAGAGCTTCGCCTCGATCCTTGATTTGGATCTTGATGCGGACGGAGCTTCGCCTTGGTCCCTTGATTCGGGCTTCGATGTTTGTTAATCAACAAGGTTGATGAACAAACTTTGGGAGTTGTTTTGTGAGTGATTTGAAGGAGTCTTTCGTGGAAAGAAACCAACAAAATGTGTGTGTTGTGTGAAATTGTCGACCCCCGAAACACTGGAAGTCATCCAGTATTTATAGGAGGTTGGAGAGGTGAAGGTGGAGAGGGAAATTACCCTAGGAAGGTTCCAGAACTCAGTTCTGATTGGATACCCGAATTGATAAGGTTTTATCCAAAAAGAGAGTTTGAAACGGAGAAGGAGAGTGATTTCTGCACATCCTGTCGAGGGGATATCTCGCGCGAGATATGATATCTCGTGCGAGATAACTAGTATGATGACTATTTTGTCCTCTTCAGTTGTTCCGTTAGTCAGTTAGGTCCAAAACTAACGAGGTTAGTTAGAAACTTAACGAAACATGACGAAACTGATACGCTTTCATCAAAACATAAAAGAGAGATGAAGAGTAGTGTAATCATGTAATTATGAGTTCAGAATGGGGTGTCTACAGAGCCCCTCGGCGACAGGTCTTATGAAAGAAGAAGTGTCGTCGATAGAAACGACATCATTCTGAACACTGGGATCGTCGTGCCGCACGGCTGCCTACGTATCTCTATCGGAGAATCAGACCAAAACGTAGTTCGACTCCAAAACACGAAAAAGGCTGCTTTTAGGTATTTTGAAAATCATTTTTTGAAAATCGAGGAGATTTTATTTTTGAAAAGGCAAATCCATACTGAGGAATCAAATCATGACCCAATTCTGAAGATACCTGTTTGTTGACGAAGTGAGGTGACGATCCTGGCGATTCGGGACCGAGCTTTTGTTGAGGTGACGATCCTGGCGATTCAAGACCGAGCTTTTTGTTGAGTAGTACTCGACATACTACTTGTAGATGCTTGACGCATCTTAGATGCTTGACACACCTAATTGGTGACGATCCTGGCGATTCAAGACCGAGCTTTTTGTTGGTGAGTACTTGACATACTACCTGTAGATGCTTGACACACCTACTTGATGACGATCCACCTGTTTGGGCATTGAATCGGGCTTTTGTTATGGTAAGTATTTGACATACTGACCCTAGATGCTTGACACATCTATTTGATGACGATCCACCTGTTTGGGCATTGAATCGGGCTTTTGTTGGAATATGCTTGACGCATGGCACTTGACGTGATGGATGCTTGACGTGATGATTGCTTGACGCAATGGTTGCTTGACGCGATGGTTGCTTGACGCTATGGTTGCTTGACGCAATGGATGCTTGACGCTTTAAGAGATGCTCGACGCACTTAATTGGATGCATAGAAAGGTATATGGTAGGAAAAAATCCAAACACACAACATGTTTGATCTAATCCTTGAAAGTAGGCACTTGACGTGCTTTACGCATTTTAATTCCTACAAGAGGGTTAGTGAAATCATTTGCATAACAACATGTATTCACTTAAGCATTTGTTTGTTCAAGACGATCAATGTGCACTCGACTCCAAGAATCAGCGGGGAGAATGAGTTTTATTATGTGAGAATTGAAAATTGTTCGTGATTTAGATTTTGGTCTAGGAGGCCAACTCGTGAGGTCCATCTAAAGGTCGAATGAGACAATCGTCTAATGGGATTCCGTTGGGATAACCCAAGTTCAACACTAAGGTTCAGGATACTTTAAGAATTCTTCATTGTCGTAGGACTTTTTTTCATCGTCAAGCCCCTAAGTTTCTCATGTGATGATCATTGGCTGAACAAGGTCCAAACCACTCCAATGGCTTTCGCTACGTAGAACTTATGCTGCCCAGAGCACGTATTTTCCAAGGCTTCTCTTGACATTAAGCCCCAAGACTTCTTGTATGTTGTAGATGACTTCGTGAACAGGCTTGTGAGGCTGCGGTGAATTGAAGAAGGATCCCCTCCTTTTTCCCTTTGAAATTTTTTTTTTTTTCTTAGTGACGCACCCTGGTTTTTGCCTAGACCGCCCTTTCGGGTTTTCAATCTAGCGGGCATCTCTTTTGCGTCTTTTGTTTTTGTGTGCTCTAACTTTTGCCTAGGCCGCTCTTTACGAGTTTTCAACCTAGCGAGCCATTTTTTTTTTTGAAAAGTATGTGTACTCGAAGAGAACTCAGTTGGAAGAATCTCATTAAGGAAAAAGATGAGATCTCAAGTTTAGTTGAGGAGAGACGGATTCTATTTTTTGGAAGATAATTATGTGTTTCGACATTCCAACTCGAAGGAATTGGAATGTCAAAACACCTAATTATCTTAATCACGATCCCTACTTGTTGGAAAGGTAAATGTCGAAACACCTAATTTCTTGGAAAAAGCTCTCGTCTTGATCATGATCCCTACTTGTTTTGTAAATTTCACAACTATAGTGGCCATGACACCAATGACTGTCATCATCTGAAGGATGTAATCCAAGACTTGTATGAAGCCGGCAAGATCAACTGAAGCATCACCACCTTGGGGCTCCGATTGTCCTCTCCCTTTTTCCTTTGAAAAAAAAAGAAAAGAAGAAAAAAAAAAACATAGATTAGGTAAATTTCCTAGTATGTTCTCGAAGAGTCGTTCTGCCTTTCTAGTACATCTCTATCCTCTCTAGTTTGTGTCAAGTAAACTATCGAGTCTGTTTCAAATTTCCTTATCAATAAAAGTTATCTCTTTACCCTAAACACTTTCCCAAGAGTTGTTCTTCTTTATGAGTATCATTTGATCTATGTTGAATAGTGGACCCTCATTCCTTAAATCATCACGAAAGATAGAAGCTTCTAAACAAGTTTGAAATGAAAACTATCCTTAGAAGGCTTAAGGCTAAACATTACACATGTTGAAAGTCGAAGATCAACAAACGAAGGAAGCCAAAGGCGCTGCTATCAAGAAAAGTGGGGCTACTCAATTCAAGGCTTTGAGAGTACAAAAATAAATAAAAAGCTCGCTAGGTCGAAACTCCTCAAATCGTCCTAGGCAAAAATAGAGCATCAAAAAAAAAAAAAAAAAAAAAAGAAAAACTCTCAAGCCTTCATCGCCCCACAATAAGGATGAAATTTCAACAAAGGCAAGAAGGACTCTCCCGCAAAGAAGAAGAGTCAAGTGATATCAATGAAGAAAAGAGGATCCCTCAACATCCTCTTACAATGAAGCCCGAATGGCAACGCAAATGAAGAAGACTTTCAACATCAATCCATAAAGAGAAATGTTTAGCCTTAATTCATACTAATGATTGGCTTTCTTTTCAAATTCGTTAAGAAATTTCTAGATGATACAAGGTCCATTAAAAGTAGAGCAACTTTTCTAGACCTTTGAGCCATATAGCGTTCTTTGTTGAGTCTAGGGGCTTCCTCTTAGCCATTCTCATACACACTCTTGAAATCCAAGCATCAAAACTGGGGCTTCCTAACCTTTCCTCCCCCAGTCAATCCCTACTCAAACTCTCGAGAGTAATCAAATCTTCATTAGGGGCTTTCCTCTTCGTTTCTCACTCTCATCATTAGAGAATACACTCCCCAAAAGAGTCAATGCTTGGTTCATCTTCCAAAAAATAGAGTCCGTCCCTTCTCAACTAAACTTGAGATCTCATCTTTCTCCTTAATGAGATTCTTCCAACTGAGTTCTCTTCGAGTAAACATGCTTTTCAAAAAAAAATGGCTCGCTAGGTTGAAAACTCGTAAAGAGCGGCCTAGGCAAAAGTTAGAGCACAAAAACAAAAGACGCAAAAGAGATGCCCGCTAGATTGAAAACCCGAAAGGGCAGTCTAGGCAAAAACCAGGGTGCGTCACAAAAAAATAAATCAAAGGGAAAAAGGAGGGGATCCTTCTTCGATTCACGCAGTCTCACAAGCCTGTTCACGAAGTCATCTACAACATACAAGAAGTCTTGGGGCTTAGTGTCAAGAGAAGCCTTGGAAAATATGTGCTTTAGGTTAGACAGCATCAGTTCTACATAGCAAAAACCATTGGAGTGGTTTAAACCTTGTTCAGTCAATGATCATCACACGAGAAACTTAGGGGCTTGACGATGAAAAAAAGTCCTATGACAACGGAAAAATCCTCGAAGCATCCTGAACCTTAGCGTTGAACTTGGGTTATCTCAACGGAATCCTATTAGACGATTGTCTCATTCGATCTTTAGATGGACCTCACGAGTTGGTCTTCTAAACCAAAATATAAATCACAAACGATTTTCAATTCTCACATAATAGAACTCATTCTCCCCGCTGATTCTTGGAGTCGAGTGCACATTGATCGTCTTGAGCAAACAAATGCTTAAGTGAATGTATGTTGTTATACAAATGCTTTCACTAACCCTCTTGCAGGAATTAAAATGCGTAAGGCACGTCAAGTGCCTACTTTCAAGAATTAGATCAAACATGTTGAGTGTTTGAATTTCTCTTACCATCTACCAATGCATCCAAATTAAGTGTGTCGAGCATATCTTAAAGCGTCAAGCAACCGTTGCGTCAAGCAACCGTTGCGTCAAGCAACCATAGCGTCAAGCTACCATTGCGTCAAGCATCCATCGCGTCAAGCATCCATTGCGTCAAGCAACCATTGCGTCAAGCATCCATAGCGTCAAGCAACCATCGCGTCAAACATCCATTGCGTCAAGCAACCATTGCGTCAAGCATCCATAGCGTCAAGCAACCATTGCGTCAAGCAACCATCGCGTCAAGCATCCATCACGTCAAGTGCCATGCATCAAGCATATTCCAACAAAAGCCCGATTCAACGCCCAAACAGGTGGATCGTCATCAAATAGATGTGTCAAGCATCTAGGGTCAGTATGTCAAATACTTACCTTAACAAAAGCCCGATTCAACGCCCAGACAGGTGGATCGTCAACAATTAGGTGTGTCAAACATCTAAGATGCGTCAAGCATCTAGGGTCAGTATGTCAAAATACTTACCTTACCAAAAGCCCGATTCAACGCCCAGACAGGTGGATCGTCAACAATTAGGTGTGTCAAAGATGCGTCAAGCATCTAGGGTCAGTATGTCAAAATACTTACCTTACCAAAAGCCCGATTCAACGCCCAGACAGGTGGATCGTCAACAATTAGGTGTGTCAAACATCTAAGATGCGTCAAGCATCTACAGGTAGTATGTCGAATACTCACCAACAAAAAGCCGGTCTTGAATCACCAGGATCGTCACCAACGAAAAGCCCGATCTTGAATCGCCAGGATCGTCACCTCAACAAAAGCTCGGTCCCGAATCGCCAGGATCGTCACCTCACTTCCACAAAAGACAGGTATCTTCAGAATTGGGTCATGATTTGATTCCTCAGTATGGATTTGCCTTTTCAAAAATAAAATCTCCTCGATTTTCAAAAAATGATTTTCAAAATACCTAAAGCAACCTTTTCGTGTTTTAGAGTCGAACTACGTTTTGGTCTGATTCTCCGATAGAGATACGTAGGCAGCACCGTGCGGCACGACTCATCCCAAATAAGGCTCGTAATGATGTCTTTTCTATCGACGACACTTCTTCTTTCATAAGACACGTCGAGGGGCTCTGTAGACACCCCATTCTGAACTCATAATTACATGATTACACTACTCTTCATCTCTCTTTTATGTTTTGATGAAAGCATATCAGTTTCTTCATGTTTCGTTAAGTTTCTAACTAACCTCGTTAGTTTTGGACCTAACTGACTAACGAAACAACTGAAGAGGACAAAATAGTCATCAGACTAGTTATCTCGCACGATATATCATATCTCGCGCGAGATATCCCCTCGGTAGGATGTGCAGAAATCACTCTCCTTCTCCGTTTCAAACTCTCTTTTTGGATACAACCTTATCAATTCGGGTATCCAATCGGGCGAGTTCTGGAACCTTCCTAGGGTAATTTCCCTCTCCACCTTCACCTCTCCAACCTCCTATAAATACTGGATGACTTCCAGTGTTTCAGAGGTCGACGATTCTGATCCTTGATCAAGAACACACACAACACACACAATTTGTTAGTTTCTTTCCATGAAAGACTCCTTCAAATCACTCACAAACAACTCCTAAAGTTTGTTCATCAACCTTGTTGATTAACAAACATCGAAGCCCGAATCAAAGGACCAAAGCGAAGCTCCGTCCGCATCAAGATCCAAGTCAAGGATCGAGGCGAAGCTCTGTCCGAATCAAGGTTCGACTCTAAACTTGAGTTGAAACTCTGTCCGAATCTCTCCTCAAAAGGTAATCACCCTTTAAACTTTCGTTTCTCTTCTCAACCTCTCTATTGATTTTAGAGTAGTGTAATCCCATCAAAAGGATTAGCCTAGAGTCCCTTCAGTCAATGAAGGCGATCTCGAAGCATACAATCCGACATTCCTAATCAAGAAATTGATTAGGGTTTATTTGTTCTTCTTTAATTATTTTATTAAAAAGATTGAAAACCTCTCTCTTTCTTTAGCAAGACCGATCTCCGGATTGGGTGAAATGGATGCCTTCTAAACCTACCCATTTCATAACCTAAGCCCCGAACCCAAATCTCTTTCAAAATGGTTTTCCTATGTTTCCAATCAAATAATATAGGTGGCGACTCAAAAAAATGAAAAGATAGAAATTTTCTCACAACGCTACAGTGGCGACTCTGCTGGGGAGAGACGGATTCTATTTTTTGGAAGATGATCCAAGCATTGACTCTTTTGGGGAGTGTATTCTCTAATGATGAGAGTGAGAAGCGAAGAGGAAAGCCCCTAATGCAGATTTGATTACTCTCGAGAGTTTGAGTAGGGATTGACTGGGGGAGGAAATGTTAGGAAGCCCCAGTTTTGATGCTTGGATTTCAAGAGTGTGTATGAGAATGGCTAAGAGGAAGCCCCTAGACTCAACAAAGAACGCTATATGGCTCAAAGGACTAGAAAAGTTGTTCTACTTTTAATGGACCTTGTATCATCTAGAAATTTCTTAACGAATTTGAAAAGAAAGCCAATCATTAGTATGAATTAAGGCTAAACATTTCTCTTTATGGATTGATGTTGAAAGTCTTCTTCATTTGCGTTGCCATTCGGGCTTCATTGTAAGAGGATGTTGAGGGATCCTCTTTTCTTCATTGATATCACTTGACTCTTCTTCTTTGCGGGAGAGTCCTTCTTGCCTTTGTTAAAATTTCATCCTTGTTGTGGGGCGATGAAGGCTTGAGAGTGTTTCTCTCTTTGTTTTTTTTTTTTTTTTTTTTTGATGCTCTATTTTTGCCTAGGACGATTTGAGGAGTTTCGACCTAGCGAGCTTTTTATTTTTGTACTCTCAAAGCCTTGAATTGAGTAGCCCCACTTTTCTTGGGATGAATGTTGATAGCAGCGCCTTTGGCTTCCTTCGTTTGTTGATCTTCGACTTTCAACATGAGTAATGTTTAGCCTTAAGCCTTCTAAGGATAGTTTTCATTTCGAACTTGTTTAGAAGTTTCTATTTTTTTTCGTGATGATTTAAGGTATGAGGGTCCACTATTCAGCATGGATCAAATGATACTCATAAAGAAAAACAACTTTTGGGAAAGTGTTTAGGATAAAGAGATAACTTTTATTGATAAGGAAATTCGAAACAGACTCGATAGTTTACTTGACACAAACTAGAGAGGATAGAGATGTACTAGAAAGACAGAACGACTCTTCGAGAACATACTAGGAAATTTACCTAATCTATGATTTATTTTTTATTTTTTTCAAAGGAAAAAGGGAGAGGACAATCGGAGCCCCAAGGTGGTGATGCTTCAGTTGATCTTGCCGGCTTCATACAAGTCTTGGATGGCATCCCTCAAATTGTAGCAATTGTTGGTGTCATGACCACTAAACTGATGGTACTCGCAAAATTTGTCGTGGTCCCAATCTTCCCTCATTTTCTTAGGATGATAGTCTTCCATTGGCTTCAGTTTTCCTTGGCCTACTAGATCATCGAACATTTCCTTAAGAGTAGCCCCACCAAAATCATGATAGGTCCGACCGGTGCTCCCCTTTGTTGGACAATTCTCCTTTTCTGAATTCTTTCTAAGAAGGATCAATTCATCAACTCTAAGGCCTGATTTATGGAGTTCGAGGAAACTAGGAAAGTAATTGCCGGCAAGCTTCTCTTGGTATTCTTCGCGGAGGCATTGAAGTAGGATATGAATTTGTTCGTCTAGGCTTGGCCTATCAACAATTTCAGTCAGTTTGATCCTCCATCTTTTGACGAAGTCTGCGAGTGATTCATTTGAGAGTTGCTTGGTTTGCTCAAGGTCTCTCCTAGTAGTGCGGTAGGTAGTGTTGTCCTCAAATTGTTCTTGGAAGGCACGACTGGCGAGTGGCCAATCAAGCCTTGTGGAGAGTGGAAGAGTCATGTACCAATCTCTAGCGGCACCGTCAAGGGTTTGAGGGAAGCATTGAACTAGCAAGTTGTCATCGACACCCATAGGCAGCATGGCCCAATAGTAGGTTTCCAGATGGATTTTTGGACAAGTAGAACCATTGAATTTTGCAATGTCGGGTGTCTTGTACTTTCTAGGAAGCTTTGACATGGATTGACGAAGGGTGTCATAGTCGATAGAGAGCGAGGCTCCCTTGCTCACATCGAGGGATGCAAGTTTCTTTTCTAGCATTGCCATGGTAAGGGGTTCGTCCTTGCTTTCCCTCTTTCTTTCTTTCTTGGAAGCATAACTCTCATTGTCAAAGGAGGAAGATGATGAGCTAGACTCATACACATTTTTCTTGTGCTTGCGGTGCCTTTTAGCTTTCTTAGTGTATGATACTTCGTTATCGGAAGAGGACTCATTCTCTTTCTTCTTTGAGCTTAATTCGGCCAATTGTAGTTTCATGGCTTGGAGTTCGTCAACCATGGCTTTCATTTCCCCGGCTTGGATTCTTCTTTCAAGTTCTAATCGGGCCTCCATTTCATCGGCTTGGGCTTGTAGCATTTCTTCATATCGAATCCTTTGATCCTCAATTTCCTTTTTGAGTGCTTCGGAACTCATCGTGTTGGAAAGAAATTGAGACGCTACCGTTGGAGAGGCAAGGGAGCTTGACGACCTTAGAGATGAACTCGAGATATCCTAACGAAACGTCTTTTCGAATATTAGCCCCAAATGATCCTAGATGGAGAAAAGGATGATGGTTAAAATTACCTTACGAGTGATTTTTTGAAGTTTTTATTTTTATTAGAGACGGAGTTTTGACTCAAGGAGGGAGCGCACATCGATCATCAATTACAAACACAGATTCTGCAAATAAAATCTCGCGCGAGACGAGGTAATCTCGCACGAGATAACCATCCGGAAAGATGGATTTTTCCTCATTTTATTTCCTAGATTCATGGTTGGACGGACGAAGATCCATTTTCTATCTAGCATCCTAGGTAAATCTTACAGGTATACGTAATTCAAACCAAACCTAGGGACTCGGTAATTAACCATTCTTTGTAAAATAAAGCCACGTAAAATTGACCGGAAGGATTTTTTTTTTTTCTTTAAAGGGACTTCCGAAAGGGTCATTCCGAAGGGACGTTTCCGAAGGGACTTTTTCTTTTTCCGAAGGGACTTTTTCGAATCCTTTCTCGATAGTCAATTTTACATTAACTTTATTTTGGTCAAAGACAAAAAAGATTACCAAGTCAAAACCGACCGGTCACGGAGTGTTCTTAGAAAGACAATCTACATGAAAATGTGGCGATGCAGGGCTGGAAGGCTAGGCTCCCCGCGATATGACAATCTAGATGGATTGAATACGCGGAGTGGGATGGTCCAACTTCGGAGAGACCGGCGACTAGGTGGTTACCGTCATCCGTCCTTAGTGTGGGTCCCGGGTTTATAGAGGGTATGTAGTGCAATGACAGATATAAATGAGTGCGCGTGTGTGAGAGTCGATCTAGGTGATAGAGTAAAATAGAGATTTTTTTTTTTTTTAAAAATCAAAAGGAAAACAGATAATGGCCGCACCAAGTGGTTGCCTACGTTTCTCCCAATTTAGGAAGACTCAGACCGTCGTAGTTCCACATAAAGAGAGATAAAGAGAGATAAATAATTCAATTTACAACTCCCGAATCCCCAATGGACCGGACTTTAATTAAATAAAACCCAATCGCACGCAGTTCATAAATAATAATCAATTATTTAAATGAAATAAAGATTCGAGTTCTACACCTTAAGGGTGGCCTTAAGATGTGGGAACTCTGCAGATAATGAATTCTGGGATCCCCCTTGCATGTTCGACTCTCGTCTTGGATTATGAGATGAACGGGAGAAACCAGAAAACAACCAGATTGCCGAAGCAATATCTCGCGCGAGATATGATATCTCGCCGCGAGACATGCCTCATCTGAGAGCAGAAAATTCGAATTTAAATTTTTTTTGAAAACCTCTCTTTTAATTTTGACGCAAGTTTAAGCCTCTTAATTTTAAATCCCCAGCGGAGTCGCCACTGTAGCGTTGTGAGAAAAATTCATCTTTTCATCTTTTTGAGTCGCCACCTATATTATTCGATTGGAAACATAGGAAAACCATTTTGAAAGAGATTTGGGTTCGGGGCTTAGGTTATGAAATGGGTAGGTTTAGAAGGCATCCATTTCACCCAATCTAGAGATCGGTCTTGCTAAAGAAAAGAGAGGTTTTCAATCTTTTTAATAAAATAATTAAAGAAGAACAAATAAACCCTAATCAATTTCTTGATTAGGAATGTCGGATTGTATGCTTCGAGATCGCCTTCATTGACTGAAGGGACTCTAGGCTAATCCTTTTGATGGGATTACACTACTCTAAAATCAATAGAGAGGTTGAGAAGAGAAACGAAAGTTTAAAGGATGATTACCTTTTGAGGATAGATTCGGACAGAGTTTCGACTCAAGTTTAGAGTTGAAACTTGATACGGACAGAGCTTCGCCTCGATCCTTGATTTGGATCTTGATGCGGACGGAGCTTCGCCTTGGTCCCTTGATTCGGGCTTCGATGTTTGTTAATCAACAAGGTTGATGAACAAACTTTGGGAGTTGTTTTGTGAGTGATTTGAAGGAGTCTTTCGTGGAAAGAAACCAACAAAATGTGTGTGTTGTGTGAAATTGTCGACCCCCGAAACACTGGAAGTCATCCAGTATTTATAGGAGGTTGGAGAGGTGAAGGTGGAGAGGGAATTTACCCTAGGAAGGTTCCAGAACTCAGTTCTGATTGGATACCCGAATTGATAAGGTTTTATCCAAAAAGAGAGTTTGAAACGGAGAAGGAGAGTGATTTCTGCACATCCTGTCGAGGGGATATCTCGCGCGAGATATGATATCTCGTGCGAGATAACTAGTATGATGACTATTTTGTCCTCTTCAGTTGTTCCGTTAGTCAGTTAGGTCCAAAACTAACGAGGTTAGTTAGAAACTTAACGAAACATGACGAAACTGATACGCTTTCATCAAAACATAAAAGAGAGATGAAGAGTAGTGTAATCATGTAATTATGAGTTCAGAATGGGGTGTCTACAGAGCTGTTGTTTTTGAAGCGGTTGAGAAGATGATTTGGACTGGCGAACATTAAATGAAAAATCTTCTCCATTAAATGCTTGAGATATGAAGTACAAGCACTCTTGAATTATCCACTGGGTAAATAGCTTGTTGTGAGTACTGGTAACCTGACTAACTGATCATTGCTTGAAGTAGTTACTTGTCATGCGGCAATATGGTGTTCATCAGCAACTGTTCTACCAACTTCAGCTAAGTAGGTGAGAGCAATAAATGCTAAGTCAAACTTGAATGAAAATCTTGTTCAAGACGCCTGACTGACTTGCATTAACCAGTTGGAATGATCTTAATTAGTTACAACATATAAACCAGAACAACAGGTTGTGACCTGCTTGACCAATGAACTAGTTGAGGCAGGTTGACCGGTTAGAGGAAGTTCAACTGGTTGAACAGGTTACATATGAGGGGTGATGGGTCATAACCGGTTCAACATGATCACTTCTAAGGGATAGGTCAAGTTCTTCAAAGTCTTCAGGTCATCAAAATTGAGAGAAATACAAAATCAAAATACATAGGCACTAGCACTAAGAGGATCCTAAAGATACATAGAAAATTCTAGTCTAGTTAAAATTAGAAGTCCTCAATAATGCTTAAATGGTTGGGATTAAGTTATTCTATAACTATACATATATTTGACTAACACGGGGGATGAGGATGATGATGTACAAGTCACCCACGAAGCCCGCACAACTCCAAATATACCTACTAACAATGAGGCCTCAGGTATTGTACCTAGCGGGGTAAGGGTAAGGTGAAGGCATAACCTAGAGTGTCCAAGTATGCCTACTTATATGATGTGGTGATTGTTAAAGGTGAAAAAAAAGGCCCAATGCAAAAGATGCTCGAAATTTATATCCCCGGTGGGTGTTAATGGTACATCCCATGTAAAGAGGCACATGGATAAACATGACCGGGATGCGGCTAAAGGGGTAGATGGTACTGTGAAATCGTAACTCAATATACCATGTATCACTTACCCAAAAGTGGACGTCGATTTGATAACGATGTTACTAGTGAGTTATCGATTGCCTCTTTCACTTTCGGATGATGATAGACTCACCCGCTATTCTAATGGTCTCAACCCGTCATACCAACCAATGAGCTGCCAAACTATTACTAGACATATAAAGAGTCTCTTCCAAACTCGTCAACTTAAACTAGCGAGCGAACTCCAAAATTTCAAGGGTAGTGTTTGCTTGACCACCGATGCATGGAAGGCCAGTCTAAGTTCTAGTTCTGAGACCTTCACTTGTATAACCGCTCATTGGATTGATAAGGAGTGGTTGTTGCAAAAATGGGTGATTTCCTTTAGAGGAATATCATATCCCCACATCGCTTTGCAATGTACAAGTCACATTAAGGATGATTGAGTGAGTATCTTATCACCAATAAAATTTTAACAATATCCTTTGATAATGTGACTTACAATACCCTCACTGCCACAATGTTGGTCAAGCTCCTAATCCTCCCCTAGATGGCACTTTGTTTCATGTTATGTGTGCATACAACATTGTTAATCTATGTGTCCAAGGTTTAATCCACTCACTAAAGTATGTCACCAATAGCATTAACACGGCTTACTATGTTATCGAAAATTTCAGCCCAAGGTTGAAAATTTATGCCGATTTATATGCCGCATATAACATGAAATACAAGAAACCTCAAGTGGCCGACGATATTAAGTGGAGCTCAACCTATAAAATATTCAAGAGAGAGGTCGAATATAGAGTGGTCCTCACGGAATACTTTTCTAATCGTCAAATGGATTACAAAATTAGTGATTATGATTATTTGATAGCTACCGAGCTTTTAGATTTACTTAAACATTGGTGTAGGACAACCAATATTTTTTCAAAAAGTTTTTATCCCACCTCCCATCTTTTGTGCCGTGAAATAAATGTAGAAAATTTAGATCACATGCCATGTTTGGAGGTGTCGTTATGAAAATGGAAACTAAATTCACAAAATATTATGAACATTTTCCCTTAGTTTCTCAATTAGCGACCATAATGGATCCTATGATTAATTTCTCCTCATTAGGTGTCTTATTTGATGAATTTTATGAAAACATGAGGCACGAGCTTGGCACCGGTGGTGTAAACACTTTGTCCAATAACAAATGAGGGAAATTCACACTATCATATATCGTTTGTTCGACCACTGTTGTAGAACACTAAAGGGGACAAACACAACATCCGAAAGAAAAGGAAATGGAGCAACAAAATTGTTAAAAAAAGGATGGGGTTTCATGACAAAAGGAAAATCTTCATCCTCATCTAGTAGTGGTTTTCAAAGTGGGATGGATGAATTACACCAATACCTCGAAAGCCCCTATTACACCTTAGATGGTGAAAGTTTTGGAAACTTAAATATCCTCCAATGATGGAAATCCCATGCTAATATTTATCCTATTATTTCGGTGATAACACGTGATCTACTTACCCCTTCGGTGTCCACGGTAGCATCGGAGGCTGATTTTAGTGATTAAGGAAGAGTCGTGACAATAAAGCGAAACCAACTCAAACTCGTTCTAATTAAGATATTGATTTGTCTTGCACACTGGGATGACGTGGATTTGAGAAAACAAGGCACATTTTTGAATCTAGAAGACGACGATTGTGATAGTCTCGAAAAAGACAATCTCAACGAGTAGTTTTTGCGATAAAGATACTAGAAAAATAAGAATATTTCAACAAATTCAAATACTTTGAGGCCATATCAATATTAAGCACCTATAACTTTTTGAAAACTTTGATGATTTGAAACCATAATTAGTTTGAAGATTTAAATACTCATTTATTTTCAAAACTTTGTTAAATTTGAAGATTTGAAAACTTTTTAATATAATACTATGTAATTTTAATTTGTATCATTTGAATACAATGAAAATTCTCCCAAAAAAATTATAAAATAAATATTACTATAGTTTCTATTATTAAATTGATTATGTTATTACTTCATTTAATTTATTAAAAAGGAATATATGTTATTTATCAATAAATAAATATTATTTAAATTAAATTATTTTCTAAAAGGTATAACTATTATTTTTTTATACTAACTCTTATTATATGTATAAAATAACTAATTTATTTAATACTAAGTGGTTTTATATTTTTAAAAATAGCTTATTAAATATTAAATCATTTTTTAATTTTATTTCTTATTTTTCCAAGCTTTTTCTGATTTTTTTTAAAAATATCTGAAACCCGTTTAGCCCGTGGATCATTTGATCCGAACCAAACGAGCCGGCCGGCTCGAACTAAGCCCGTTTCACCAAACGGACAAGGAGGAAATCGACATGTTTCTTGGACGAGCCTCCTTCAGCTGGGCCGGGTAGCTCGTATGGCCATCTCCAGCCGCTACCACCTCTGCCACCACCACCGCCACTTCCATCCCACCTTCCTTCCTTCCAAATCCGACCACAATCATTCCATCCCACCTTCCTTCCTTCCAAATCCGACCGCAATCACTTCTTTTCAATTTGATTCAAACAGAACACACAAACTCATACATATTATACCCAATCCCAATCCCAAAATCCCCAAACTTAACCCCGATTCAAGGTCCCCACCTCTGGCCACTCCAACTATCGACCAAACCCCTTCCTCCCATGCCACCTACACTTCCGATTTTCTCCCTACTCCAACTTCCACCGCAAGGGCGAACACAGGCACACCCAAACGAATGGCTGTGAACCCCCCAAAATTAATGTTGACATGTAAAAAAAAAAACTACTATGTGCACCCCCAATTACCAGCTCAGTCCACCTCCCATGGTAAAAAAGGAAGAATCGATGTAGGTAGTTATGTAAAAAAATTAATTTTTTTGAAGTTTGTGGATAATATAATTTATGAACCCTCTCTATTTTGACCCAGGGTACGCCCCTGTTCAACCGTCAATTTCAGACCATAGTATTTCTGATCCGTCAATTGTAATGAAAGAGCAAGGAGGCGTGTGAGGGAGATAGCAGGTGGCATTGGGTTGGAGATGATAGAGAAAGAGAGATGAGATGTATGGGGAAGGGAGAGTAAACGACAGTGAGGGAGTGGGTGGGTAGGAAGGTAGGTGGGATTGAGGCAGAGAAGAAGGTATGGACGACATGTTTGTTGGGTTCATTCCTCTGTGCTTTTTTTTTTTTGGCCTTTCTGGGTTTTTAAATATGTAGGTTTATCTTCCAAAAAAATAATAATATGTAGGATTAGGATTACTTTTATTTTTTATATATTTGTATTTGTTCATTTGTTTGTATATTTTATTCAAAACAATTTAATTTGATTTATTAACATAAATATATGTACATAATTATATACTTTTTAGAGTTTGATTATTTAATTATTTTAAAAATGATTATTTTATATTTCTTAGTTTCCAACCTTTACATTTCAAAAATTTACATTTAACCCTTTAATAACTAATATCAACGTCAAGCTAACCAATTTGTTGGTAGGGGTGGACATGGTTCGGTTCAAATCGCGGTTTGAGACCGAACCGAACCAAATCAAGCAGTTTGGTTTGGTTTTTTTCTATAAATGGTTTAGCTTGGTTTGAAAATTTAATAAACCGTGTGGTTCGGTTCAGCTCGCAGTCTGAAACCTCAAAACCGAACCAAACCGAACCGAACCAAACCGATTTAGACCGAACCGCAGTTTGGAACCTTGAAACCGAACCACGGAACCGAAAGCACAATGTTATATCCCTACAGACAGACTTCTTACACTTCAGCCACATTTCTTAGAAGATAGAAAGGCATTTAACTGCCTAGTTTCTCCAAATGAAATGATTGAGGCTGTCTGGGAAGATCAGGGGTTGATTTTGAAATTTGAGGAGTCATTTTGATGCCATTCCATCTTATAAAGACATGAACAAAAAGTAGAATCCAGCATTCCAGCTTTGTCTGAAGGTTTTTCAACTCAATTGCAGTCAAGATTATGGGGTTAAACATATTAATTCTTGGGTTTCATCCGCTCTATCCCGACATGTTCAACATATTGATATTTCTTTTCCAACGGTTGAGCCGGCTCTCTTACCTCCTGCTCTTTACTCTAGCAGAAACCTGGTTGTCCAATTAAGCTTGTAGTTTGGATAGCGGTCTAGACCGCAGTTCGGACCACGGTTTGAACCGTTTATGAAACCGTGGTTTGAGATCGAACCGAACCAAACCGAGGTGGTTTGGTTTGGTTTGGTTTGAAATTTTCTATGGTTCGGTTTGGTTTGGGATTTTCCCAAACCGAGTACTAGCGGTTTGGTCTCCAAATTCCTTCCAAACCGAACCAAACCGAACCATGTCCACCCCTATTTGTTGGGCATGTACACGAGATATGATGACTTAACAAGATATGTAACGAATTTCGTCGACAAGTTCTAAATTGACGAAAAATTTAGATTTCAAACCCTGTTTTTGTAACAACCCCAAATTTCCATAATTCATAATAATAACAATAAATCCCAAAACATAAACAATATCCATAAAATGATCCAACGGTAACCCTAAAGTATTACATCAATAAATGCCATTAAATAACCAACGCTAGTACAACCCACTAGCTCTAAATAATAGTTATTGTCTTAAAAATAACTATAACTCCATAAATGCTAAGCCACTATCCATGCGACCATTCCACTCCATTCAATCATTACATGGGAGGGAAAAGAATAAGAAGGGGTGAGCGAACAAAGCTCAGTAAGTTCATACGTGATCTCTTCAGTTTCTAGGAAGAGATGACCGGAACAAACGGATTTCAAACGAATACTCAATGAAGGAATAATTATACAATACATAGCTCAATTACGAGGGCAACAATGAAGAATACTTTTCAAATAGCAAATAGTGGCATTTTCACAAGAATAATCAAGATGAAGACTGTATACACATAGTCCGTCAATTCCAAGTAATGGTGCACCTTTAATCTAGGGTGACTCCGATACACATTTTCGGGTGATCGTTGAATAAGAAAATCTACGCCTTTTATCTAGAGCGCTCCCTTATTCTGACATATCATGATAGTCAACTACTTTATAAAGTTAAGGTCATTTTCAATCTGTCTAGACCAATCATATAAGGTTAAGGTCATTTCAATCTGTCTAGACCAATCATATAAGGTTAAGGTCATTTCAATCTGTCTAGACCAAGCATTTAAGTCCTTCAATCGGACAGAGCTATATCATATATGGTGTTCAAGATACAATAACACATAAATCAAATCCAAACATCATGGATACACATTGAACATAACATATCAATGGTAAGATATTCCAAAAAAAACGCTCATATCAAAGGAATACAAATAACTACCAGCCACTTGGTAGCGTACAATTTATGAAATTAAGGAATCCTATCACAAAGGATTTAAAAACATTCAACACTATAGAACGTAATCCCTTACCTCGGGTGATTGCATTCTCCTAGCAATAATCTCTGCACGAATCTACAATCATACAAACGTATATCTTAGGGTCAAAGTAATATTCATTTACTTAACCCAAACTACTTTCCATTGCCTTGTTAACCTACGAGTTATCCTCTTTTAACTCCCTTAAAGATTAACATTTAACCCCCTTTAGGTTTTCCAAAATAACCCTAGGGCTTCTAGGTTCTAACCCTTTTTAATTCTTTTCAATCTAGTTTACACCCCCTAAATACACCTTTCTCAGCACACATAAACATAAACAACACATACTCACCCTAATGCACACACACACACTTACACACATACACGGCAGACCACACACATGCATACATACTGCACACACACACGCACATACGCACACAGACACACATCACACACACGGCATACACACACACCCTGACCCTAATACACCCACACGGCACACACTACCTACACACTCGACTCACACACAAACCACACCCATAAAACCCTAATTTCCATCTGAAACCCTTGCATGCATATTTAAGGTCACAACCCTTTAATCCACATGCCAAACCGTAATTATTATTCTTGAATGTTAGGTCCTCAATTGATGTTCTTTCCAAACATATTCATCTTAGATTCAATCCCAATAATCATCTTTATGACATTATAAACCCTAATCAATAAAAAGGTTTTAGGGTTTTCTATGGTTCTAGGTTTAAGGATAGTAACAAAAGGGAATTGGTTCTTACCTTGGTTTTGTTCTTCAACCACAATGAAGAAACTTTCTTCTTCTTCTCCTCCAAGATCGGCCGCCCCTCTCTCTCTTCTTCTTCCCTAGCGCCACCTCTCTCTCTCTCTCTGCCTGTTTTTCTCTCTATTCGTCTCTCCCTCTCTCACGGATGCTCTCTCTCTATTTCTCTTGTTTATGAAAAAATAATGAGGCTCCTAGGGTTTAGACAAAAGTATTTATATAATCGGGGTTTCAAAACCTAATCCAAAAAGGTAATCCAAGTCCAAGAAGGTAAACTAGGTCAAAGAGGTAATCTAAGCCCAACATAACAAGCCCATTACTTCTAATCCAAGTAATAAAAGGAATACAATTAATTTAATTAAAAGGAAAAAATTAATTAAAAGAAATAATTATTAATTAAAAAGGTCAAATTAATTAATAAAATAATTAACACAAAAAATCGGGTTATTACATTCTTACCCCCTTAAAAGGGTTTGGTCCTCCAAACCAAACGCACTCAATCAGAAAATAGGGTGGGATACGACTCTAGCATCTCATTCTCGAGCTCCCACGTTTCTTCTCTTTTCGTGTGGTTGATCCATTACACTTTCACATAAGAAATTATTCTCTTCCTCAACACTTGATCCTTTCGGTCCACAATCTTCACTGGTTGCTCATCATAACTCAAATCGGCACGAAATTGCACAGGTGGTAAGTCCAACTTCTAAGCCACCAACCCTACTCGCTCCAAAATCTCGAACGGTCCCACGTATCTCGAACTTAACTTCCTGCGAATACCAAATCTTATAACTCCCTTTTTTGGCAAAATCTTCAAGAATACTCAATCCCCCAACTAAAATTCTAAGTCACGTCGTTAGTGATCTGCATACGACTTTTGTCTACTCTGAGCGGTCAATAACCATTTTCTGACCTGTTCTACTTTATCTGCGGTTCTTTGAACAATCTCTGGTCCCGTCAGATTCCTCTCACCAACTTCGTCCCAACAAGCAGGCGATCTACATTTCCGTCCATATAAAGCTTCATACGGTGCCATATCGATGCTAGTGTGAAAACTGTTGTTGTAAGGGATTTCTACCAATGGCAAGTGCTCGCCCCAAGTCCCTTGCCAATCCAATGATGTAGCCCTCAACATATCCTCAAGTGTCTGAATTATCCTTTCTGACTGTCCGTCTGTCTGTGGGTGAAAAGTTGTACTCATCGTCAACTCGGTACCAAATGCTTGTTGTAGACTCTTCCAAAACTTCGACGTAAACCTCGCATTTTGATCGAATACTATCGACACTGGTATCCCATGAAATCTCACAATCTCATCCACATATAACTTTGCCAACTTTTCCAATGAATCTATCACCTTAATAGCCAAGAAATGGGTAGACTTCGTAAGTTTGTCCACTATAACCCAAATTGCGTTATGACCCTTCAACGTCTTCGGTAGTCCAACTATTAAGTCCATTGCTATGTTCTCCCACTTCCATTCTGGAATCGGTAACGACTGTAATAATCCTGTCGGTTTCTGGTGTTCACTCTTCACCTGTTGACATACCAGACATCTTGACACAAACTCTTCCACATCCCTTTTCATATTATTCCACCAAAATGATTCCCTTAGATTCCTATACATCTTTATACTTCCAGGATGAACATAAAACTTTGAACAATGCGCTTCTTGTAGAATCTCCCTCTTTATGTCTTTGTTGTTTGGTACCCAAATTCTCGACTGATATTTAGAATCCCATTGTCTCCCATACGAAAATCTGTTACTTTTCCTTTGGCCATACTCTCATGTATTTTCACGGCCTTTTCGTCTATTCCTTGTGCTTCCTTGATTCGGTCCAAAAGCATTAGTTGAACACTCAACTGAGCCAAATACCCTCTAACTCTCACTTCCATACTTGTAACCACATTGCGATTCCACACACTTACCCCCTTAGAAATCAACGTCGCTAAGGTTCCTCGACTCTTTCTACTCAAAGCATCGGCCACCTTATTGGCCTTCCCTGGGTGATACAAAATGGTACAATCATAATCCTTAAGTAATTCTAGCCATCTCCTTTGTCTCATGTTAAGCTCCTTCTGAGTGAAAATGTACTTAAGACTCTTATGATCCGTGTAAATCTGACAAGTTACCCCATACAAGTAATGTCTCCAAATCTTCAAAGAAAACACTACAACTGCTAACACCAAATCATGGGTTGGATAATTCTTCTCATGGTTCTTTAGTTTCCTTGACGCATAAGCTATCACCTTATCATTCTGCATCAACACACAACCTAATCCCTTCAACGAAGCATCACTATAAATCACAAACCCGTCTGATCCTGATGGTACTATAAGAACTGGTGCGGACACTAACCTTCGCTTCAGCTCCTGAAAATTCTTTTCACATTCTTTCGACCAAATGAACTTTGCTCCTTTCTGCGTTAACTTCGTTAACGGTCCTGATAACATCGAAAATCCTTAAACAAATCTCCTATAGTATCATGCTAAGCCCCAAGAAACTTCTTATCTCGCTGACTGTAGTTGGTCTCTCCCAATCCACTATAGCTTCTATCTTCGCTAGATCTAATTCAATCCCATCCTTAGATACCACATGCCCTAAGAATGGTACTTTCTCCAACCAGAATTCACACTTCTTGAATTTCGCATACAACTTCTGTTCCCTCAATATCTGTAGTGCCAACCTTAAATGTTCTTTATGTTCCTCCTTAGTTTTAGAATACACCAATATATAATCTATAAACACAATGACACACTTATCCAAGAGCTCGTGAAATATTATATTCATAAGCTCCATGAATGTTGCCGATACATTCGTCAACCCAAACTGTATAACTAAAAACTCATAATGGTTGTACCTTGTCCTAAAGGCCATCTTCGCAACATCCTCTTTCTTCACTCTCAGCTAATGATATCCCGATCTCAAATCTATCTTCGAGAAATAACACGCTCCCCGAAGTTGATCAAATAAGTCGTCAATCCTTGGCAACGGATACTGATTCCTAACTGTCACTCGATTCAACTCCCGATAGTCAATACACATTCTCATCGATCCATCCTTCTTCTTTACAAACAATACCTGTGCACCCCAAGGTGAAACACTTGGTCTTATCAACCTATTATCCAACAATTCTTGTAGTTGTTCCTTCAATTCGTTAAGTTCAGTTGGCGCCATTCTGTACGGTGCCTTCGATATCGGTGCGGTTTCTGGTACTATGTCTATGGAAAATTCCACCTCCCTTTCCAGTGGTATTCCCGGCAATTCCTCTGAAAACACATCCTTAAAATCTTTTATCACTGATAAAGAATCTATGCTCACTTCTTTCTCATCCGTCTCGCCTATGTAGGCCAAGAACCCTTCACACCCTTTCCTTAGCATCTTTCGATCCTTCATTACTGATATAAGACCCGATCAACTTCTCGGTTTCGATCCTTGAAAATAGAACTCCTCTCCAGATGATAACCTAAAATGTACTTCCTTCTTAAAACAATCTACTTTTGTGTGGTAAGCAGCTAACCAATCCATCCCCAAAATAATGTCAAATTCATTCATTTCCAATTCTATCAGGTCAACCTCGAGTTCTCTATCACCTATTTTTAAAGGTCACTTCTTATACATAGACAATATAGGAATCGACTCATTAGTCGGAATATCTATCACCAAAGGTATTTCTAATGCCTCAGGTTTCAAATTCAAGTGCTTCGGTACATAGGTACTAATAACAGAATGTGTAGCACCAGTATCAATCAATGCATACACACTACAAGAATAAAGGTGAAGTGTACCTACCACAACGTCATTAGTGGCTCTTGCATCCCTGGCTGTCATGGTAAATACACGACCATGACCTCCTCCATTCCCTTTGTTGATGTCCCTAGCTCCTTAAGCATTTGCGTTCTTCTTTGGTTCTGGACATTTCCATTTCGGATGACATGTTTTATCGCAGTTGAAGCACTTCCTCTCTTTATACCAACAGTCTTCAGTTTTGTGCCTCCCTTCATACGCCCTACACTTCTCATCGGTTCCTCTTCCTTGTGTATCACTTCGATTCTCGTCCCTACGGTTACCGTAGCTCTTGTTTTGGTATTTGTTACTAGCAACTTCCTTTCCACGATTTTCTGCCGTAGCCTTCCTCTTATTACCGGTTCCGTCTCGATTCCAAGTTCCAGTATATCCCCTTGATCCAGTCGTTTCCTTTTCAATGGACTTTTTCTTCTCGTCCCTCTTACTGCGGTAGCTATCTGATTCCTTCTCTACTACCCTAGCTCGATCTAACACTTGTCCATAAGTCAGCAATAGTAACAGGGTGATTCTGTATCTGATTCTGTCACTGAGGCCCTCCTCAAACTTCCTTGCCTTCTGCTCCTCGTTGTCGAAGAACGCTGGGGCAAACCTTAACAACTCCGTGAACTTGGCACAATATTCATCCACGATCTTGCTTCCCTGTTCCAAGGTCAAGAAATCGGCCACTTTAGTGTTCCTCACACTTGCTGGGTAGTACTTATCATTGAAGGCGATCTTAAACATATCCCACATGTAGTTTCCTACCCCACATGCTGTAGCGGCCCTCCACTCGGCACCAATCGTTTCAACAGATCGGTTAACACATTCATAGGCCGTCTCAATAGACCCAAAATTAATCACACTTGGCCATTTCAATAAGCCGATTACCATACACCTTGGTCGTTTCATTAGACCAATCTTTCTTGTTCCCATTAACACACTCAATTAACATTTAAGGAACAATTTCAAGCAATTACCAATCAGAATGCGAACTAGGATTTATTTCATAAAACTAGAATGAAAAACAATTCAAATTCAAATCCTTACTACTAGAATTAAAATAACGCCAACTACTAACAACTATCTCTTGCTAGGACTAAAAGTAAACCATTTCTCCACTTCTCAATTCCATTCTCACTTTCTTTCTTCCCTTAGGTTTCCCAAATTTCTTTTCCTCTTTATTATTCACCACTGCGTCCTCAACATTTGAAACGGCAGAAGCTTCTGATTCTGCTTGGTTCTCTTTCTTAGCATTGACTTGCCTTAAATCCTACAACGCATAGTAATTTCTATAACATTCCTCTCTCAGATTAGCAATATATTTTTCCTTATTGTCTAATTCTTCATGTGTCTCTTTTAGCTCGAGTTTTGCTCTCTCTAATTCCTCATTCAGGTATTCTGCTCTCACTGCAATATTAATCCTTCACTTTCGCTCTTTCCTGACCTCTTCCCTATACTTCCGAATCTTCTGCGAGTACTTAAGGATCTGCCTGCATCTTCCTTTGATTGATTTAGTCTCCAAGGTCTTCCTTAATATTTCTCTCATAGCTTCTATTTCCTACAATAAAAGAGCTACTCATCAGTACCTCATAAAACTTCAAATACAAAATAGTAATTCATAAGTAATAGTTGCATATCCCAAGATAATTCCCTAGTGTCACAAGAGTTCATAGTTATACTCCTAGAGAAATTTTATCCTAAAATTCTCCGTCCCAAAATAAGTTCTAGGTAGGCCCAATCATAGCTAAGTACTACTCTCTTTTAATAGCCTTAACAATCTAAGATCTCCCATATGACCTAAAGCCAAAGTTCTGATACCAACTGCAACGACCCCAAATTTCCAAAATTCATAATAATAACAATAAATTCCAAAACATAAACAATATCCATAAAATGCTCCAACGGTAACCCTAAAGTATTACATCAATAAATGCCATTAAATAACTAAAGGGTAGTACAACCCACTAGCTCTAAATAATACTTATTGTCTTAAAAATAAGAAGATCTACGTCTTTTATCTAGAGCGCTCCCTTATTCTGACATATCATGATAATCAACTACTTTATTAAGTTAAGGTCATTTTCTATCTGTCTAGACCAATCATATAAGGTTAAGGTCATTTCAATCTGTCTAGACCAATCATATAAGGTTAAGGTCATTTGAATCTGTCTAGACCAATCATATAAGGTTAATGTCATTTAAATCTGTCTAGACCAAGCATTTAAGTCTTTCAATCGGACAAAACAATATCATATATGGTGTTCAAGGTACAAGAACACATAAATCAAATCCAAACATCATGGATACACATTGAACATAACATATCAAAGGTAACTTATTCCAAAGAAACGCTCATATCAAAGGAATACAAATAACTACCGGCCACTTGGTAGTACATACTTTATAAAATTAAGGAATCCTATCACAAAGGATTGAAAACATCAATACTAAAGAATGTAATCCCTTACCTCGGGTGATTGCACGCTCCTAGCAATAATCTCCGCACGAATCTACAATCATGCAAACGTATATCTTAGGGTCAAAGTAATATTCATTTACTTAACCCAAACTACTTTCCGTTGCCTTGTTAACCTACGAGTTATCCTCCTTTAACTCCCTTAAAGATTAACATTTAACCCCCTTTAGGTTTTCAAAAATAACCCTAGGGCTTCTAGGTTCTAACCCTTTTTAATTCTTTTCAATCTAGTTTACACACACTAAATACACCTATCTCAACACACACAAACACACACTACACATACTCACCCTAATGCACACACACACACACACACACACACACACTCACACATACACACGGCAGACCACACACACACACACTACATACACACTGCACACACACATGCACACAGCACACACACGACACATACACACACACCCTAACCCTAACACATCCACATGGCACACACTACCCACACACTCGGCACACACACAAACCACACCCATGAAACCCTAATTTCCATCTCAAACCCTAGCATGCATATTTAAGGTCACAACCCTTTAATCCACATGCCAAACCCTAATCATTATTCTTGAATGTTAGGTCCTCAATTGATGTTATTTCCAAACATATTCATCTTAGATTCAATCCCAATAATCATCATTATGGCATTATAAACCCTAATCAATAAAAAAGTTTTAGGGTTTTCTATGGTTCTAGGTTTAAGGATAGTAACAAAAGGGAATTGGTTCTTACCTTGGTTTTGTTCTTCAACCACAATGAAGAAACTTTCTTCTTCTTCTCCTCCAAGATCGGCCGCCCCTCTCTCTTCTTCTTCCCTAGCACCGCCTCTCTCTCTCCCTCTCTCTCTGCCCGTTTCTCTCTCTATTCGGCTCTCCCTCTCTCACGGCTGCTCTCTCTCTATTTCTCTTGTTTATGAAAAAATAATGAGGCTCCTAGGGTTTAGACAAAAGTATTTATATAATTGGGTTTTCAAAACCTAATCCAAAAAGGTAATTCAAGTCCAAGAAGGTAAACTAGGTCAAAGAGGTAATCTAAGCCCAACATAACAAGCCCATTACTTCTAATCCAAGTAATAAAGCCCATTACTTCTAATCCAAGTAATAAAGGAAATACAATTAATTTAATTAAAAGGAAACAATTAATTAAAAGAAATAATTATTAATTAAAAATGTCAAATTAATTAATAAAATAATTAACACAAAAAATTGGGTTATTACAGTTTCTAGACAAAATAAAACGTGAGGATCCATTATATGAACACCATATGTATTTCATGATAATTAACATTTATTTTTTTCGTTTAGAGATTAATGTTATAGGGTTCATTGCATGAATCATTCCAAGCTTTTCCTTCAACAAAAAGGATGCTATCTTTTCAGAGAACAAAGTATATAGATTCATATTCTCATCAATAAGATGATCAAGCGATCATCATCATGGGAATAAAAAAGAAGCCCACAATTTTTGATTCTAAAACCCTACATACGAGCCAACACCCCAATACCAAATTTATGGTATTGGTCGATATAGGAATAGGAGTCCTATCATCAGGATCTTGGAAAGCTAGCTGATGTGGGACCGGTTTTGTCACCACAACCATCTATTGAGTGACACGTGGACTTATGAAAACATTATCTTGATTCAATTTGAAGTCTAGTCTCCAATGAAATTGAATGGAAAGAGAAAAGACTGAATGGAGAAAGAAATGGTGATTGATTTCCATTCAATTCCTGTCTTCACATATATTGCAAGTTGAAAACTTTGTCCAAAGAATCTCTATTTTTTATTTAAATATAAATATAAATACACAGTCACAAATATATACCAGTCGTAATTTTTAACATTTTGAATTAACGTGTTTATTTGTTTTGGTATGTCACCACCAGGCAGGCCCAGTTTGTTTTTATGACTTAATCCCAACAACAAATATCTATTTTTTTATTTATTTAATAAATAAATAAAAATTTAATTTAATCAAATAATTTAAATATATTATTTATATTAGATTCCATAATAAGTTTCACATGTGACTTGTCAATACTTTTAAAAAAAATCTTATCATATGTGTATACATTGCTTATATCATGGTGAAACGGAGGGAGTATATACCAGTCGTAATTTTTAACATTTTGAATTAACGTGTTTATTTGTTTTGGTATGTCACCACCAGGCAGGCCCAGTTTGTTTTTATGACTTAATCCCAACAACAAATATCTATTTTTTATTTATTTAATAAATAAATAAAAATTTAATTTAATCAAATAATTTAAATATATTATTTATATTAGATTCCATAATAAGTTTCACATGTGACTTGTCAATACTTTTAAAAAAATCTTATCATATGTGTATACATTGCTTATATCATGGTGAAATTGCACTAAAAAGAAGGCGTAATATATATTATGTATCATATGACAAAGCAAAATACTATCTACTTGTACATTATTTTCCATCATATGACAAAAGCAAAACACTTTCTAATTGTACATTATTTTCCATTGATTCTTTCGAGCGCTAGCTCTTTTATGAAAGAGAGAGAGAGAAGACTAAAAGATTATTCTGAATTGGAGAGGAGAAACACTCACCCCCCCCCCTCCCCCAATCCCAAAAAAAAAAAAAATTAAAAAAAGAAATTGAAAAGCTAAAACAGTTCCATTTTAAAGGCAAAACTGATTGGAGAAATGGTCCCAAGCAACAAAACCAAGGTGATAAATACTTTCTTTTGTAAAGGAAAATTAACTCATCCATGCACGACTTGAAAGAGATTGCACTTTTATTCACTTGGGAAATTGTTCAGTTACAAGTTCAAGTTGAAGCATAACCACAGTAGTCCATTACTTTGTAATGTAGTAACCAAATATGGCCCAATAACAAATATTAAACGCCCAATTCAGTTTTTTTTTTTTTGCTTTTATAAATGTAACTCAATGTGGCCCAAGAATATGTTGGGGCTAATCATCTAATGGATATGTTTGTATTAGAACATGGCTAAAGACTGCAGTCCAATTTTACTTGTTTAAGAGAGTTGTTATATAGACCCGTAAAATTGTTGACAAAACTTGTATTCTCGTTTTCTTTAAAAATGCCATCCACAACAATGTCCATTTTAACCTTTCACATTTATACCCTACATATATAATTGCTTTCTTCCTCTATTTCCCGTAACTTCCGGCCACCCACATTCCTGGTTCTCCCTCTCTCTCAGCCATAGCCATCGGCAACGCCTCCGAGGCCCATCTCAACCTCCTCTCGCCTTTTCTCTGCCACAACCATCGCCTGCTCAGCCGCTTTCGGCGCCGATGTTGATGCCATGGTTTGGTTACAGCGTCACATAATTCGGCACGCGGTCCGATTCGCGACACGAATTCGCATACGGAATTCGCTACCCCCGAGTGAATGCGATTTGCTTAGGTATTTTCGTTAAGAATTCGATTCATAAATTACTTATTTGTCTTTTAATAATTATTGTTATATACTCCCTCCATCCCACCCATTTAACCCCTAGTGAGGACTATTAAACTAACACTAATCCTAATTGGGCTGATTAGTGATGCCCAATTACCCCACCTAATCTAACCAGCCTATCCCACCCTTAAGAAAACCCTACCCCCATCCCCACCCTACTCTTTTATTGTTTTTGATTCTGCTCTCAAGAAACCCTAATCTTCATAGTTCTACCCCGCCGTCTACCAATTCCGATCATAGATTCCCATGGATTCGCCATTGTTGAGGCAAGCAAGCTTCGATCTGATGGTTTCGTTGCCCGTAGATGATACGGTGGTGACGATTCTTTCTCCTTTTGTTGCCGAATCATATCCATGCCCTTATTCGCTGATGTATGAAGGTTTTCCTTCAATTTCTCCGTCGTTAGTCAGTGCAAAACAAACAGAGAAATAAGGTGTGTTTTTAATCTTCTCCCATTTTTCTCATTCAAGCGAATCTGGGGTTTTTTTTTTCAAATTTGGAAGAACATTGAAAATCGAATTTCATAACTTTTGGGAGCGAACTCAGTCGCGAATTTGGGCGTTTTGATTCAGAATCGAATTGCGATTCGATCCGATCGAAGGAATTCGGAATTCGACCCCGTTATGAGCGAATTTTGTGACCCTGTTTGGTTATACCCAACAGATCTTTTCAAGAGGGAGAAGAAGAAGATAAGGTGGAGCAAAGACAAATTCAATGGCTTTATCAGCCCCATCACTTCACCTGACTAATCCACTTTGACATTTTATCAAACTCTTTGAAAGAGTATGAAAATACTCTTATATTTTAAAATATCTTTGTGATTCTATTTTATAAATTAATGTATATATTTTGCATAAATTAGGTTAGGAAATAATTGTAAAAATAGTTTAGATTGTAGTTGACTAACCGGTTAAATCTTATGCTTGATAATGATCCTATATTGAACGTAGGTACTCAAGGAAGGAAAATACTCATTGTTGATAAGGGAAGAACTCATTGTTGATAATGATCCTATATTGAACGTAGGTACTCAACGAATTTCAGAGAGAGAAATGGCGCTTACAAATTTTCTTGAGTCTTTTGCTTTATTTTTGAAGTTCGGATCATTGAATCATTAAAATTGTTTTTCTGTTTTTGATGTTCTTAAGTTTAGAAGGTTTGATCTTTTCGTACGATTTGTGTTCTTTTCATTGTAAGTTTTCTATTGCAACTTGTTCTCAAACAAGGTTGTAGTTTTATGAAAAGTTTTCCAGCAAGTAATTCTTGATGAAGTGTTTAAACTTTTATTTTTATTCCGCTGCATTTACTTAATGTTGTGTGAGTTTATTTTCTGTCAAGTTGTTTAAACATTTGTTAGGACACTTGTGTGATCAACCGTACAAAAAGTGAGCAAACAAGTTTAATCATTTCTAGCTACATTCTTTCAATTGGTATCAGAGTCTTATATCGACTCAACTGAGATCGATACTTGAATTAGCCATTATGGACTGTTATTATAGTCATATCAAACCGCCTACTCTAAATGGTTCAAACTATACCATCTGAAAGGATAAGATGATTATGCATATTAAGTATATTGATCATCGTGATTGGGTTAGTCTCATCGTTGGCTATACTCCTCCCATGATTGAAATTTCCGCCTCAAGTTCTGGAGGTGATGACAAAAGAGAGAAAACTTATGGTCTTAAGCCCATAGAAACTTGGAATAGTGAAGAAATTTCTCTAGCAAACTATGATGTCAAGGCCATGAGAGCAATCTGACCATGTGAATCCTCATATGTTTAGATTATTCTGTAATCAAACTATTGCCAAAGTTGCTTGGGACATTCTCTAACTTCATTGTGAAGAACCAACCATTGTCAAACAAACTAAATTAAGGACCTTAATGACCAAGTTTGAAACTTTAAGGATGGGAGAGAATGAAACCATAAAAGAGTACTCAGCTAAGATCTTGGACATCTCACACGAGTCATTTGCCTTGAGTGAATCTATTCCAATGCAAAACTTGTGAGTAAAGTTCTAAAAACTCTCCCTGGAAAGTTTAATATTAAGATTTCTATTATTGAGGAAACTCAGGATGTCCAAACCGTTGGACTTGATGAAGTCTTGGAAATTTTAACAAAATTTGAACTAAATCTTGGGGTACAAGAATCAAGGAAAGCAAACTCAATTGCTCTTGCAAGTGCTCTCAAGGTATCTTAGGATCTAGTTCAACTGTCCAAACACATTGATGATTCAAACCTGGGAGAAGATGAGTATTCCTTGATCACTCAAAAGTTCAACAGTATGTTGAAAAAGAAACGGTTGACAAAGTTTCCTAATTCGGCACCCTCATCTCCTTCCACGGTTGAATCATTCAAAAGGGAAAATGTTGCAAAGAAGCTTATGCCTGAAGGCAAGAAGTCCATTGATTCAATTCAATGCAGGGCTTGCAAAGGTTACACACATTATGCAAATGAGTGTGCAAACACTCTTAAGAAGCGAGGAATGAGATTCTCTACGACATTGAGTGACTCTGATGATGACGATCAGACAGCAAATCTGTCTATATGGCGTTTATCTCAGTTCACATTGTCTGATAGTGATTCAGATGTGGAAGATGTGCAATACTCTGATTGCACAACTGATCACACAACTAACTACACAACTTAGTATATTGTGTATACCTGCTTGAATTCTTCAACTGCTGGTGAAACAAACAATGATCCAGCAGAAAAAGAGTGTGCTACCTATGAGGACTTGCACAGTACCTGTATTGAACTCCACACCGAATGGGCCAAGCGAATGAAGCAAATTAAGGTATTCGAACAGGTAAATGAGAAACTAACTGCAGAAAATCTTAAATTGAAATCTGAGGTTGAAAGTTTATTAAAAGAAAGTGATTCTCAAAAGGACTCTGAAGCCAAATTAGAAGTTTTACTCACAAAGAAAGATATGGAATGTGAAAAATACAAAACAAATCTTGATAAAGAAACATAAACTCTAATGAAGCTGAACAAAGGTAAATCTAAGTTAGAAGAAGTTTTGAAAATGAAAAACCAAGGAAAATAAGAAATTGACTATGAAGATACTATTTTTGTAAAAGAGGGAGAAAGCACATCAAAAGTTCAAAGGTTCAAAATGTTTACTCCGTTAACCATGAATTTCCTGTTGTAAGCAGAAAATACAAGAAAAGGAGGTTTGTATGTCATCACTGTTTTGCTGCAGGTCATATTCGATCATATTGTTACAAAATGAAACAGGAACTTGGCCTTAAAAAGATGAGTGCACACTTGGGAAGACAGTTGAGGGCACAACCGAACGCACAACTATACAGACAAACAAAAACTAGAACAATAACTGCCAAGGTAAGGAAAGAAACCATGAACTGTAAGGTGGTCTCCACCCCTTTTAAAAGTAGTGTTGAAGGATCCTTATACTTTGAAAGTGGTTGTTCTCGCCACAAGACTGAGACACGTGAAAACTTCAACGACTACACACCATTCAAAGGTGGGAAAGTCAACTTCGTTGGAGGAGCCCAAGGTAAGAAAATTGCCAAAGGTACGTTAAATGTATCAGGATTGCCTAAGTTACATAATGTCCTGCTTTTTGATGGACTGAAGGCAAATCTGATAAGGATAAGTCAACTGTGTGATGATGATTTATTTGTTAAATTTGACAAGTCCAGGTGTGAAGTATTTGATAATAGTAATGTGTGTGTTCTAACTTGTGTTCGATCCTTTGATAACTGATACAAGGTAGGCATTAATTTGTCTTGTCTGTACACTAAAATGGATGGGACTGCAATCTGGCAACAAAAGATTGGTCATGACAGTGAAAGAAAAATCAGTTAATTATAAGATTTGGGGCAGTAAAAGATTTGCCCAGACTGGATTTGTTAGAAGTTAAGTGTGTGTAGATCTTGTCAGAAAGGGAAACAAACCAAATCAAGTCATAAGAAGGTTCAAAATTGTATAACCTCAAGGTGTCTTGAATTGATCCATATTGATCTAATGGGTCCTATAGAAGTGGAAAGTATGTCTCGAAAGAAATATTGTTTTGTGTGTGTTGATGATTTTTCTAGATACACATGGGTAATATTTCTGAGAGAAAAGTCCAACACCATTGATAATTCAAAATTTGGTACAAAATAGTCAAAAATTTATATGGTCTAAAAGCTGTTAGAGTCAGGTCCGATCAGATATCGAGTTTGAAAATGCCAATTTTTCATCATTTTGTGATTCAAAATGGATAAGTCATGAGTTATCAGCCCCCAAAATCCCTCAATAAAATGGGGTAGCGAAAAGATAAAATCTCATATTACAATAGATGGCTAGAGTAATGTTAAGATCTAAAAATCTATCCAAAAAGTTTTGGGTAGAAGTTGTGAACACAGCATGTTATGTGGGGAATCGTGTCTTTTTAATAATTGGAAGTACCATGACTCCTTATGAAATCTAGCTTGAAAAAAAAACCCACGATCAAATACTTTCATGTTTTTTAGTGCATTTGCTACATCTTGAAACTTATGAAAGTGAATAAAAGTGCAGTCTCTTTCAAAGTCGTGCATGGATGAGTTAATTTTCCTTTACAAAAGAAAGTATTTATCACCTTAGTTTTGTTGCTTGGGACCATTTTTCCAATCATTTTTGCCTTTAAAATGGAACTGTTTTAGCTTTTCAATTTTTTTTTTAATTTTTTTTTTTTTGGATTGGGGGAGGGGGCGGAGGGGGTGAGTGTTTCTCCTATCCAATTCATAATAATCTTTTAGTCTTCTCTCTCTCTCTCTCTCTTTCATAAAAGAGCTAGCACTCGAAAGAATCAATGGAAAATAATGTACAAGTAGAAAGTATTTTGCTTTGTCATATGATGGAAAATAATGTACAAGTAGAAAGTATTTTGCTTTGTCATATGATACATAATATATATCACGTCTTTTTTTTACTTCAATTTCACTATTATATAAGCAATCTATAAACATATGATAAGATTTTTTAAAAGCGCTAACAAGTCACATGTGACACTTATATGGAATACTCCCTCCGTCCCTGAAAGATTGTTCCATTTGCTATTTGACTTGTCCCAAAAAGTGTGTTCCATTTCTAAACTTAGGCATGAATGTTATTGCAAATCTACTAAGGTACAAGAAAGTGAAGCTCTTCCTTAATAATTGCAAAATGTACAACAGGACAATCTTTTAGGAAAGAAGGGACTATAATATAAAGAATATCTTTAATTTTTTTGATTAAACAAAATATTTATTTATTTATTAAATAAAAAATAGATAATCGTTGTTGGGATTAAGTCATAAAAACAAACTGGGTCAGCCTGGTGGTGACATACCAAAACAAATAAACACGTTAAATCAAAATGTCAAAAATTACGATTGTTATATTTTTGTGACTGTGTATTTATATATAAATAAAAATAGAGATTCTTTGGACAGAGTTTTCAACTTGCAATATATGTTGAAGCTATAAATCGATATACGAATGTGGGTTCTAATCGGGAAATTCTCAATGTATTAGACCCAAGATGTAACACATACAAGTATCAAATATGACAAATGGAGTGGGCTTTCACTACCTTTGCTTGTCGTGCTTGCTCGTCATTCCCACTATGTCGACCTAGGTATAAAATAGCGTATAATGACTAAAGCACATAATTCTTGTATATCGACAGGGCATACTCTTTTATCCCGAGCTAGGCATAAATCAAAGCCGACGAGTGACTCATCAAAAGACGAGGAGCACATCCTCGTTCATCAACAAGGCAAGTAATCGATCTTTTCCATCCTTACTCTCCTCTCTTCCTCGTCACTCATTCAGCCGATCAACCATAACAAACCGAGGTATACGTATAGAAGGTAATACTAATCCTACTCAAATGATGATTGTGGGTTGTTATAATCCAACCAGGATTATAACCTCCTCTCACACAACTTCCTAATTAAATATGTACTATATATCCTTACACCTATAAATACGACCCATAATTTACATATTTTGGTAACACATCTTTTAAATCTAAGCTCTTGTTAATTGATTTCTCTCTATATCACACAAATACTTACTCTCACGCCGGAGGACCTTCGCCGGTGAAGCCTCGTCTTAGTTTACGTGTTTGTTTATCTTTTTCACCTTATTCAGCACACACACAACACACACTGTTTTCACCTTCAGCAACACACACCAAAATCTGCACACACACACACACCCAGCTTCACGGCATAACACACGCACATCACTCTCTGTACACACAACAGCAGCCACACTCACACGGCTGCACACACACAACACATGCACAACAATACACACGCACTACCAGAAAAACAGGTTTTAGCAACGGAAATTTTCGTCGCTAAATTCAAATTTTCGTCGCTAAAATTAAACAGCGACGGAAAAATTCCGTCGCTGGTCCGCCGCTACCAGCCCGTCGCAGTGCTCCGACGGCTCAATTTCCGTCGGTAGAATTTTGGTTTTACCGACGGAATTAATATTACGCCGTCGATTTTTATATTAGCGACGGAAATTTCCGTCATTGAATTAATTTAATTTAATTAAATTTTTATTTCGCGACGGAAATTTCGCCCGTGAAATAAAAAATTAAAATAAATTAAATCAGCGACGGAATATTCCGTCATTGAAATAAAAATTAAATTAAAATAAATTAAATCGGCGACGGAAATTTCCGTGAAATAAAAATTAAATTAAAATAAACTAAATCAGCGGCGAAAATTTCCGTCGCTGATTTAATTTATTTTAATTTAATTTTTATTTCAGCGACGGAATATTCCGTCGCTGATTTAATTTATTTTAATTTAATTTTTATTTCAGCGACGGAATATTCCGTCGCTGATTTAATTTATTTTAATTTAATTTTTATTTCAGCGACGGAATATTCCGTCGCTAATAATATAATAAATAAAAAAAAACAAAAATGTCAAAATTAAATCCTTTTTTTTTCAATATTGAATAATTTTTTTTTATAATGATAAAAATGAAAAACATCAATTATAATATTTAAAAAAAACTAATAAATTAAAAAAAAATACATCTATAGAAAAATATCAAAATACATCAATTACAAATATCAAGATACGTAAATTAATAATGTCAAAATACATCTATTACAATCTTTTAAAAATTAATTACAAATCTTTCAAAGAAAAAAATAAATATCAAATATTTGCAAATGACCACTACCACCATCCAAATTTGAAAAAAAAAATCAAAAAATGTCAAAACCCACTTTCAACTACAATTCTCAATTTTCAAACTTCAAAACTCATCTTCTTCTGTCAAAACCCATTTTCAATTCGAAATCGAGGGGACGGCAGGTTTGGGGTAAGAGGCGGAGATGGAGATGGAGAAAGAGGAGGAGATGGAGGCGAGGTGGAGGAAGAGGCGGAGATGGAGGTTGAGGTGGAGGCGGAGGAGATGGAGGTGGAGGCGAAAAAGATGGTGAAGAAGAGGGGCGAGGAAGAGGCGCCGGAGATGGAGATGGAGGCGGGGTGGAGGAAGAGGCGGAGATGGAGATGGAGATGGAGATGGAGATGGAGGCGAGGATGGAGGGGGAGGCGGAGATGGAGGTGGAGGCGGAGGCGGAGTCAGAGATGGAAAGAAGGCGGGGATGTCGTGGGGAAGGAAGCTGGAAGGGTCGCCAGGATGCGAAGGGTCGCCGGATGCGGGTGGGGTGGCCGGATTAGTAGAGAGAAACAGAGTGTGAGAGAGAGAAAGTGTGAGTGTGTGTGTGTGTGTGACTTTGTGTGTGTGTGTGTGTGTTTGAGTAAATAAATTGAAAGATAAAAAGAATTTAAGAATGTGAAATGGTTTGTGAAATGGTTTTGTTTTGATGAATTTAGACCATTGGATATTTAAGATTAATGGTTCAGATTGATTAGGGGATCAATCCATGTGAAAATTTGTAAGCCAATAAAAACAAAGGGTATCATACTTTTGCAAAATTGATTTAGACCATTGGATGTTTATGATTAATGGTTTAGATTGATTAGGGGATCAATCCATGTGAAAATTTGTAAGCCAATTAAAAAAAAGGGTGTCATGCTTTTAGATTTGGACTATTGGATTTTATTGTTTGTGATATATTTAATGGCTAAGATCTTTATTGTTTAATGACCATAATAATAATAATATCAAAAATAATTTAAAATATAAAATAATATTATATAATAATAATAATTAAATAATAAATAATAATATATCATAATAATGATATACTCCCTCCGTCCCGGTCGAAGTGTCTCAAGTTTCCTTTTTGGGCGTCCCATTTAAAATGTCTCATTCCTAAAAAGGAAAGTTTTTATTATTTTTATACTCTTCCTACCCCACTCATTCGTCTTCTACTTTACTTTTACACTCACAACATTCTCTCTCCTAACTATTCCTCCCACTCATTCTCTCTCCTATTTAATTTTTCATACTCACAACATTTAACCTTTTTCTCTTTCTTACATCACTTTTCTTAATTCTCGTGCAAACGTCCTTTTGGGACACTTCAAGACACATAAAACCCTAAAAGCCCTAAATAATGGCACATATTTGTAACTCAATTTCCATTTGGATTTTGAGAAAAGTCATAAAGATTAAAAACACTTTAAATGTCATTTAGAATGTATAAAAAATTAAAAAAAAAAAATAAACGAGGTAGCCGTATACCATTTTCACAAGATCGGGACACAAAACCCTAAGAACCCTTAATAATGGCACATATTTGTAACTCAATTTCCATTTGAATTTTGAGAAAGGTCATAAAGATGAAAAACACTTTAAATGTCATTTAGAATGTAGAAAAAAATAAATAAAAAATAAACGAGGTAGCCGTATACCATTTTCACAAGATCGGGACATAAAACCCTAAATAATGGCACATATTTGTAACTCAGTTTCCATTTGGATTTTGAGGAAGGTCATTGTTAGTGTTTGTGCCCTAGGCTTATAGTTTCTATAAACCTTTATGTATCGTCTTTATCATTAATAAAAGAGAAATTTTATTTTGATTAATATATGTTTTGCATGTTTATTATATTAATCTGTGTCCCTAGTTATTTAGTGTAAGTTGGTAATGGATGATCATAAGAATGATCATATGCATAGAGATGCACATTACAAACTTGTAAATAACTGGTATAAATGCTAATGGATAATCATATGATGATTATTTGCATAGAGATGCACATTAGATTTATGGGTACTTGTTAGAGAACAAGTGACTGGACTTGACCCGCTTGAGATTTATGTCATGGTCAAATGTCATAATTAAATCTCAAAATAATAGTGTCATTAGAATCCTTAGACTGAGATTATCATTGTCTTCCACTTGATGAACGTATTGTTAGATGTAGTCTAAAGTTATCCTTAGGGTAGCAATAAGGACTATGTTGGCATTACGGGATTCTGTAGGGAAGAATGATAAGTCAAGATGGGATTTGTCCCTCGTAAGAGAGATGTTGGCTTGGGCCCCTCGTAGAATAGTGTTGATGAAATGTGTGGCCACGCTCAAGGAACATGATAGAGATCATGGATACTTGGTTGATCAACATATTCGGAATCGAGAAAGCATTGAACAATGTAAGTTGACAATAACCATGACTTATGTTCAATATGACATCGTGTGACAAAGGGATTGTGAAACTATTACTATTATGGAAGCATGAACTCTTATGTTGTATTATTTGGGTAGACATAATGGCTTGCTAGAGTCCGCTTATGTCTTATGAGGATCGATGTGATCGGACTCATTGCCAACATAATACAATCCTATTGGGTCACACACACTTAGAATGTTTTGATTGAAACTAGAGGAAGAATGATTGAGAGTCTACGAAGCGCTACCTTTGTCGTGCGACATACTTAGCCGGTGGCTAAGTATACCGCGCGACATATTGAGCCACCGGGCGTGGGTGACGGCTGTTCTCCTAATTTGATTAGGAAACATATTCATGCTATTGTAGTATAAATATGAGAGGGCTGTCAACCCTAAAAGCCAGCCGAAATTTTTCAATAAAAATCACAATCAAAAGTCCTCTCAATATTCTTCCATAAGTTTTTGGAATCTAGCAATTCCCAATCCGAGAATCGTTCTCGACATTCATATTTGTGTGGATTACCAAAAGAGGGTCTTAATTTGTTCAAACAAATCAAAGGCCTAGAGTTCAAATCTGAAGATCCAAAGGAGTTGAAGATTCGAAGATTTGAAGATCAAAGTTTGTGATTACGAATCACATAATTATACGTTCGATAGATCAAAACCGGAAAGCGATTAAGGTTGGTAAATCTATCTCGTAGGAATTCAATTTAATCGTATAGAACGGATCCTAGGCTCATGGGTTTTAAGTTATTAATGCTAAAATTCCGCTGCGCATGGATCCTTGAAACCCAACAGTGGTATCAGAGCCCCGTTCGTATGGTTAGATTCGAATTGGCATGCTAGAAAGTCGTTATAAATTGTTTATAAATGTTCTAGGCTTGCCTTGTATGAATTAGATTTAATTGTTTATGTGAAACAATTTGCTAATCTATGTTAAATCGGTTTCTGATTATGTTGAATTAAATCTGTTAAAAGGTTGTTTATAGGATTTAATTGCATATAATCTGAATTGATTGAAATCTGGAAATCCTGCGAACCGCCACCTATGTCGTGCGACATAATAGGCCACTTGAGGAAATACGGTTATCGGCCGGTTATGTCACGCGACATAACTAGCCATTTGGTGATTATGTCACGCGACATAATAAGCCGGATCTGGCTTGAGATCGGTTTGTTTAAATTTTACGCTAATCTATGATTATGTTAATAATACGAGATGTTTTATGTCTTAATCTGGATGCTATAAATTTACGGAAATTAAGTTTATAGGTCTATACTAGATTAATTCATTATTTATGCATGCTTAATTAATTTAAATGTGTTTTTATTAATTATTGCGATGCATGAATTATTTGTTCTTAAGTGTTAAGAATTTTATTAGATGTTTAGTTGAAACATTGAATTGAGAATTCCTAAATGTTTGGTTGAAACATTAAATTTTGGTTTTACGATTGTTTATGAGAAACAAGTCGGTTTACGCAAAATTTGAAGGAATCGATTGTTTATGAGAAACAAATACGTTTATAAATCTATGCTAGAATTGTATAATAATTATGTTTGCTTAATTAATTAAAAGATGTTTATTTAATTGTTGCGTTGCATGATTATTATATGTTCTCATGCTTGCTTAATTAATTAAAAGATGTTTATTTAATTGTTGCGTTGCATGATTATTATATGTTCTTATGCTTGCTTAATTAATTTAAAGATGTTTATTTAATTGTTGCGGTGCATGATTATTTTGTGTTCTTATGCTTGCTTAATTGTTTAAAAAGGTGTTTTATTAATTATTGCATTGCATGAAGAAGCTGTTATAATTCTAGAATGTTTTGAACATTGAATTATGGTTTACTAATTGTTTATGAGAAACAAGTTAGTGTCTGATTGTTTATGAAACAAGTCAGCTTTACAAAGTAGAATTATGTTGCAATCAAACTGATATTGTAGTTGTACATGTCTAGGAGAGTTCTGTCTAAGGATTGGGTACTTAAGTAGTCCTTGTGGCTCACCAGTTTCTGGGAACTTACCTGGTGTACTTTACAATTATCTTTGTTGATATGCTTATAATCTATTTTTTAAAGAACCTTCATTTAATGTTTAAGTTTCATGCCACCCCGAAAGTAAAACACTTGAGAAGTATTGGGATAGGTTGATGTAGTTTCGACTCAGTTGGGTACATCATTCTATTCTAGTATGGAGCAAGATGAGATAAGGGTTGATGTAGTTTCGACTCAGTTGGGTGCATCGTTCTAAGTATCTCATACGTTTGAAATTGGTTAGACTTAATTGGTGCTTTCAAAAGAGTTTTGACCCAAGGCATAAGATGAGATTAAAACATGTTTTGACATATGATGTCTAAAATCTCATAAAGGATCTAAGAGTCACATATGATGTGATTGATAAATGTTATCTACCTAAATAACTTAATTTTGGGCATTGACTCAGTTAAACCAAAATTGAAGTGAAATAGGGATCTTAGCCCATTGAAATTATATAATACATGCTTGTATTTGAAGGTGTATAATTTAGTGGGAGTATTTGTGAAATACTATATTTGTCTCTTGAATGATAAATGTGTTGGATACTTATATGTGTTCATATGTTGCATATCTTATTGTAGATCAAATGGCATTAAACAAAACTCTGTCACTGCGATCCGTCATTGAAAAGGGCAAAGGTAAAGCAAGTGTTGCTAAGCCTAAGGCAAAGGTTGCCATTGCCACTAAGGCTAAACTAAAAAGGTCTCAAAAGGATGCGGTTTACTTCCATGACAATGAGATTGATCATTGGAAGCAAAACTGCAAGGTTAATAAGGAAGGTATGAAAAAGGGCAATATGATTGCTACTGATTCAAGTATCTATGTTATAGATATTTTCCTTTCTACTTCTAGTTCTTGGGTATGTGATGCTGGATGTGGATCCCACATTTGTCTAAATGTGCAAGGACTAAAAGATAGAAGGCTACTCAAACAAGGTGAAGTAGACCTACGTGTAGGGAATGGAGCAAGTGTTCTTTGCATTAGCCGTAGGGACTTATGAAGTCACTTTACCTAGTGGACTAATACTTGTTTTGAACAATTGTTATTATGTTCCGGATTTGAGTAGAAATATTATTTCAGTTTCTTATTTGGACAAAGAAGGATTTAACTTTATTATTGCGAATAATAAGTTATCTATCTATTTAAATGATATGCTTTATGGTATTGCAAACTCATTTAATGGCCTTTATGTCCTAAATGTTGAGAAAGAAAGTAATATTGAAAATATTTATAATGTGAGTAAGAAATCCAAACCAAATGATGTGAACAACACATTCATGTGGCATTGCCGGCTTGGTCACATAAATGAGAAACGCATTTCTAAACTCCATAAAGATGGATACTTAGACTCATGTGATTATGAATCATATGATGTTTGCGAATCTTGTTTATTGGGAAAAATGACCAAACCACCTTACACTAAGAGTAGTGAAAGGGCTAGTGACTTATTGGGTCTAGTACATACCGATGTATGTGGACCAATGAGCAGCATTGCTAGAGGCGGATTTCGGTACTTCATTACGTTCACCGATGACTTATCAAGATATGGCTACGTCTATCTGATGAAGCACAAAAGTGAAGCGTTTGAGATATTTCGAATATTTCAAAATGAAGTACAAAATCAACTTGGCAAGACGATTAAAGCACTTCGATCCGATCGAGGTGGCGAATATTTGAGCCAAGAATTTGACTATCATCTCAAAAACTGTGGAATCGTTTCAGAGTTATCTCCACCTGCGACACCACAATGGAATGGGGTGTCGGAGAGGAGAAATAGAACCTTGTTGGACATGGTTCGATCGATGATGAGTCAAGTTGACCTTCCTATATCCTTTTGGGGACATGCATTAGAGGCTGCGGCTTTCACACTAAACAGAGTTCCTACTAAATCGGCTCCTAAATCACCATATGAGATGTGGTGGGGAAAGAAACCGAATATTTCTTTCATGAAGATTTGGGGTTGCGATGCTTATGTGAAGAGACTTGTCTCCGATAAGCTAGAACCAAAATCTGACAAATGTGTCTTCGTGGGTTATCCTAAAGAAACAAAAGGATATCAATTTTACAACCGCACTGAGAACAAAGTGTTTGTTGCTCAATATGGTACCTTCCTTGAGAAACAGTTTCTCAATAAGGGAACTAGTGGGAGTAAAATTGATCTTGAAGAAGTTCAAGAACCCGAAGACAACATTGAGCCAAGAGTAGAGACGGAACCAAGTTCACAAGGAGTTGTGGAACCGGTTCAAGATACTCAAGTCCGTCGTCGATCCGATAGGTTACGATCCGAGCCCGAGAGATATGGATTTCTTGTATCGGAAAGTAATGAAGTGGAAGTCATTGAGAATGACGAACCAACTTCCTATCAAGAGGCGATGTCCGCTCCGGATTCGGAAAAATGGCTTGGAGCCATGAAGTCCGAAATCCAATCCATGGATGATAATCAAGTTTGGAACTTGATTGATCCACCCGAAGGTGTAAAAACCATAGGGTGCAAGTGGGTCTTCAAGAAAAAGACCGACATGGATGGGAAGGTGCACACTTACAAAGCTAGGCTTGTAGCAAAGGGATATAGTCAGACTCATGGTATAGACTATGATGAAACCTTTTCGCCTGTTGCGATGCTTAAGTCTATTAGAATTCTGATTGCCATAGCCGCATATTATGACTATGAGATATGGCAAATGGATGTCAAAACAGCTTTCCTAAATGGGAAGTTACTTGAGGATGTGTATATGATACAACCCGAAGGTTTTGTCGATCCAAAGAATTCTAATAAAGTGTGCAAGTTGCAAAGGTCCATATATGGATTAAAGCAAGCTTCTAGGAGTTGGAATCTACGTTTTGATGAATCGGTCAAAGAGTTTGGTTTCATCAAAAACGAAGATGAACCTTGTGTATACAAGAAAATCAGTGGGAGCAAAGTGCTTTTTCTAATACTGTATGTCGATGATATCTTAATCATTGGAAATGATATTCCCGCACTTGGTATCAAGTCTTGGTTAGGAAAGTGTTTTTCAATGAAAGATATGGGTGAAGCCTCTTATATTCTTGGCATTAAGATCTATAGAGACAGATCTAGAAGGATGATTGGTTTGAGTCAAAGTACATATATTGACAAGGTCCTTAGAAGATTCAAGATGGAAAATTCTAAGAGAGGGAACTTGCCAGTAGGTCATGGCGTAACTCTTAGCAAGAATCAATGTCCTAAGACTATTGATGAGCAAAAGAGAATGACTGCGATTCCGTATGCTTCGGCAATAGGATCCATCATGTACGCCATGATATGCACTAGACCGGATGTCTCGTATGCTTTGAGCACCACGAGTCGATACCAATCTAATCCGGGCGAAAGCCATTGGATAGCAGTCAAGACCATCCTAAAGTACTTACGAAGAACTAAGGATGCGTTCTTGGTTTTTGGAGGAATGGAAGAAGATCTTGTTGTAAAAGGCTACACAGATGCTAGCTTCCAAACCGACAAAGATGACTTTAAGTCGCAATCGGGGTTTGTGTTTATGCTTAACGGAGGTGCGGTTTGTTGGAAGAGTTCCAAGCAAAGTACCACAGCTGATTCTACAACTGAAGCCGAGTACATAGCAGCATCCGATGCAGCTAAAGAGGCAGTTTGGATCAAGAAGTTCGTTAGTGATTTGGAAATTGTTCCAAGCATCACTAATCCGATAGAGCTTTACTGTGACAACAATGGTGCCATTGCACAAGCAAAGGAACCAAGGTCACACCAAAGATCCAAACACATTCTTAGACGTTTCCATGTGATTCGAGAAATCATAGAAAGAGGAGATGTCAAGATATGCAGAGTATCAACCGACGACAACATTAGCGATCCACTTACAAAGCCGCTAGCACAAGCGAAGCATGATGGTCATGTTAGGTCCATGGGTATACGATACATGGGAGATTGGGCCTAGTGCAAGTGGGAGCTGTTAGTGTTTGTGCCCTAGGCTTATAGTTTCTATAAACCTTTATGTATCGTCTTTATCATTAATAAAAGAGAAATTTTATTTTGATTAATATATGTTTTGCATGTTTATTATATTAATCTGTGTCCCTAGTTATTTAGTGTAAGTTGGTAATGGATGATCATAAGAATGATCATATGCATAGAGATGCACATTACAAACTTGTAAATAACTGGTATAAATGCTAATGGATAATCATATGATGATTATTTGCATAGAGATGCACATTAGATTTATGGGTACTTGTTAGAGAACAAGTGACTGGACTTGACCCGCTTGAGATTTATGTCATGGTCAAATGTCATAATTAAATCTCAAAATAATAGTGTCATTAGAATCCTTAGACCTGAGATTATCATTGTCTTCCACTTGATGAACGTATTGTTAGATGTAGTCTAAAGTTATCCTTAACCGGGTAGCAATAAGGACTATGTTGGCATTACGGGATTCCTGTAGGGAAGAATGATAAGTCAAGATGGGATTTGTCCCTCGTAAGAGAGATGTTGGCTTGGGCCCCTCGTAGAATAGTGTTGATGAAATGTGTGGCCACACTCAAGGAACATGATAGAGATCATGGATACTTGGTTGATCAACATATTCGGAATCGAGAAAGCATTGAACAATGTAAGTTGACAATAACCATGACTTATGTTCAATATGACATCGTGTGACAAAGGGATTGTGAAACTATTACTATTATGGAAGCATGAACTCTTATGTTGTATTATTTGGGTAGACATAATGGCTTGCTAGAGTCCGCTTATGTCTTATGAGGATCGATGTGATCGGACTCATTGCCAACATAATACAATCCTATTGGGTCACACACACTTAGAATGTTTTGATTGAAACTAGAGGAAGAATGATTGAGAGTCTCTGAAACTGGCTACCTTTGTCGTGCGACATACTTAGCCAGTGGCTAAGTATACCGCGCGACATATTGAGCCACCAGGCGTGGGTGACAGCCTGTTCTCCTAATTTGATTAGGAAACATATTCATGCTATTGTAGTATAAATATGAGAGGGTCAAACCCTAAAAGCCAGCCGAAATTTTTCAATAAAAATCACAATCAAAAGTCCTCTCAATATTCTTCCATAAGTTTTTGGAATCTAGCAATTCCCAATCCGAGAATCGTTCTCGACATTCATATTTGTGTGGATTACCAAAAGAGGGTCTTAATTTGTTCAAACAAATCAAAGGCCTAGAGTTCAAATCTGAAGATCCAAAGGAGTTGAAGATTCGAAGATTTGAAGATCAAAGTTTGTGATTACGAATCACATAATTATACGTTCGATAGATCAAAACCGGAAAGCGATTAAGGTTGGTAAATCTATCTCGTAGGAATTCAATTTAATCGTATAGAACGGATCCTAGGCTCATGGGTTTTAAGTTATTAATGCTAAAATTCCGCTGCGCATGGATCCTTGAAACCCAACAGTCATATAGATGAAAAACACTTTAAATGTCATTTAGAATGTAGAAAAAAATTAAAAAAAAATAAACGAGGTAGCCGTATACCATTTTCACAAGATCGGGACACATAAAATCCTAAGAACCCTAAATAATGGCACATATTTGTAACTCAGTTTCCATTTGGATTTTGAGGAAGGTCATAATGATGAAAAACACTTTAAATGTCATTTAGAATGTAGAAAAATATTTAAAAAAAAAATAAACGAGGTAGCCGTATACCATTTTCACAAGATCGGGACACAAAACCCTAAGAACCCTAAATAATGGCACATATTTGTAACTCAATTTCCATTTGGATTTTGAGGAAGGTCATAAATATGAAAAACACTTTAAATGTCATTTAGAATGTAGAAAAAAATTAAAAAAAAAAAATAAACGAGGTAGCCGTATACCATTTTCACAAGATCGGGACACATAAAACCTTTAAAACCCTAAATAATGGCACATATTTGTAACTCAATTTCCATTTCGACTTTGAGGAAAGTCATAAAGATTAAAAACACTTTAAATGTCATTTATAATGTAGAAAAAAATTAAAAAAAATAAACGAGGTAGCCGTATACCATTTTCACAAGATCGGGACACAAAACCCTAAGAACCCTAAATAATGGCACATATTTGTAACTCAATTTCCATTTGGATTTTGAGGAAGGTCATAAAGATGAAAAACACTTTAAATGTCATTTAGAATGTACAAAAAATTAAAAAAATAAACGAGGTAGCCGTATACCATTTTCACAAAATCGGGACACAAAACCCTAAGAACCCTAAATAATGACACATATTTGTAACTCAATTTCCATTTGGATTTTGAGGAAGGTCATAAAGATGAAAAACACTTTAAATGTCATTTAGAATGTAGAAAAAAATTAAAAAAAATAAACGAGGTAGCCGTATACCATTTTCACAAGATCGGGACACATAAAACCCTGAGAACCCTAAATAATGGCACATATTTGTAACTCGCCAATTTCCATTTGGATTTTGAGGAAGGTCATAAAGATGAAAAACACTTTAAATTTCATTTAGAATGTATAAAAAAATTCAAAAAAAATAAACGAGGTAGCCTTATACCATTTTCACAAGATCGGGACACATTCCTAAGAACCCTAAATAATGGCACATATTTGTAACTCAATTTCCATTTGGATTTTGAGGAAGGTCATAAAAGATGAAAAACACTTTAAATGTCATTTATGATGTAGAAAAAAATTAAAAAAAAATAAACGAGGTATCCGTATACCATTTTTCACAAGATCGGGACACAAAACCCTAAGAACCCTAAATAATGTCACATATTTGTAACTCAGTTTCCATTTGGATTTTGAGGAAGGTCATATAGATGAAAAACACTTTAAATGTCATTTAGAATGTAGAAAAAAATTAAAAAAATAAACGAGGTAGCCGTATACCATTTTCACAAGATCGGGACACATAAACCCTAAGAACCCTAAATAATGGCACATATTTGTAACTCAATTTCCATTTGGATTTTGAGGAAGGTCATAAAGATGAAAAACACTTTAAATGTCATTTAGAATGTAGAAAAAAATTAAAAAAAAATAAACGAGGTAGCCGTATACCATTTTCACAAGATCGGGACACATAAAACCCTAAGAACCCTAAATAATGGCACATATTTGTAACTCAATTTCCATTTGGATTTTGAGGAAGGTCATAAAGATGAAAAACACTTTAAATGTCATTTAGAATGTAGAAAAATATTAAAAAAAAAAATAAACGAGGTAGCCGTATACCATTTTCACAAGATCGGGACACATAAAACCCTAAGAACCCTAAATAATGGCACATATTTGTAACTCAATTTCCATTTGGATTTTGAGGAAGGTCATAAAGATGAAAAACACTTTAAATGTCATTTAGAATGTAGAAAAAAATTAAAAAAAATAAACGAGGTAGCCGTATACCATTTTCACAAGATCGGGACACATAAAACCCTAAGAACCCTAAATAATGGCACATATTTGTAACTCAATTTCCATTTGGATTTTGAGGAAGGTCATAAAGATGAAAAACACTTTAAATGTCATTTTAGAATGTAGAAAAAAATTAAAAAAAATAAACGAGGTAGCCGTATACCATTTTCACAAGATCGGGACACATTCCTTAAGAACCCTAAATAATGGCACATATTTGTAACTCAATTTCCATTTGGATTTTGAGGAAGGTCATAAAGATGAAAAACACTTTAAATGTCATTTAGAATGTAGAAAAAATAAAAAAAAAATAAACGAGGTAGCCGTATACCATTTTCACAAGATCGGGACACATAAAACCCTAAGAACCCTAAATAATGGCACATATTTGTAACTCAATTTCCATTTGGATTTTGAGGAAGGTCATAAAGATGAAAAACACTTTAAATGTCATTTAGAATGTAGAAAAAATTAAAAAAATAAACGAGGTAGCCGTATACCATTTTCACAAGATCGGGACACATAAAACCTTAGAACCCTAGATAATGACACATATTTGTAACTCAATTTCCATTTGGATTTTGAGGAAAGTCATAAAGATTAAAAACACTTTAAATGTCATTTAGAATGTAGAAAAAAATTAAAAAAAAATAAACGAGGTAGCCGTATACCATTTTCACAAGATCGGGACACAAAACCCTAAGAACCCTAAATAATGACACATATTTGTAACTCAATTTCCATTTGGATTTTGAGGAAGGTCATATAGATGAAAAACACTTTAAATGTCATTTAGAATGTAGAAAAAAATTAAAAAAAAATAAACGAGGTAGCCGTATACCATTTTCACAAGATCGGGACACAAAACCCTAAGAACCCTAAATAATGACACATATTTGTAACTCAATTTCCATTTGGATTTTGAGGAAGGTCATAAAGATGAAAAACACTTTAAATGTCATTTAGAATGTAGAAAAAAATTAAAAAAAAATAAACGAGGTATCCGTATACCATTTTCACAAGATCGGGACACATAAAACCCTAAGAACCCTAAATAATGGCACATATTTGTAACTCAATTTCCATTTGGATTTTGAGGAAGGTCATAAAGATGATATTTTAATAAAATGTTGTGAGTGTAAAAGAATGAGTGGAGAGAGAATGAGTGGAGGGTGTAATAAATTATAATGGTGTTGTGAGTATTAAAATAATGTAGGAGAGAGAATGAGTGGGGTTGGGTGAATATTTTATTAATATAAAGTTTCCTTTTTGGGAGTGTGCGGATATTAGCGGGACGCCCAAAAAGGAAAGTGTGCTAATATTAGCGGGACGGAGGGAGTATTTGTAACTCAATTTCCATTTGGATTTTGAGGAAGGTCATAAAGATGAAAAACACTTTAAATGTCATTTAGAATGTAGAAAAATATTTTAAAAAAAAATAAACGAGATAGCCGTATACCATTTTCACAAGATCGGGACACATTCCTTAAAACCCTAAATAATGGCACATATTTGTAACTCAATTTCCATTTGGATTTTGAGGAATGTCATAAAGATGAAAAACACTTTAAATGTCATTTAGAATGTAGAAAAAAATTAAAAAAAATAAACGAGGTAGCCGTATACCATTTTCACAAGATCGGGACACATAAAACCCTAAGAACCCTAAATAATGGCACATATTTGTAACTCAATTTCCATTTGGATTTTGAGGAAGGTCATAAAGATGAAAAACACTTTAAATGTCATTTAGAATGTAGAAAAAAATTAAAAAAAAATAAACGAGGTAGCCGTATACCATTTTCACAAGATCGGGACACATTCCTTAAAACCCTAAATAATGGCACATATTTGTAACTCAATTTCCATTTGGATTTTGAGGAAAGTCATAAAGATGAAAAACACTTTAAATGTCATTTATAATGTAGAAAAAAATTAAAAAAAAATAAACGAGGTAGCCGTATACCATTTTCACAAGATCGGGACACAAAACCCTAAGAACCCTAAATAATGACACATATTTGTAACTCAGTTTCCATTTGGATTTTGAGGAAGGTCATAAAGATGAAAAACACTTTAAATGTCATTTAGAATGTAGAAAAAAATTAAAAAAAATAAACGAGGTAGCCGTATACCATTTTCACAAGATCGGGACACATAAAACCTGAGAACCCTAAATAATGGCACATATTTGTAACTCAATTTCCATTTGGATTGTGAGGAAAGTCATAGAGATTAAAAACACTTTAAATGTCATTTATAATGTAGAAAAAAATTAAAAAAAAATAAACGAGGTATCCGTATACCATTTTTCACAAGATCGGGACACAAAACCCTAAGAACCCTAAATAATGACACATATTTGTAACTCAGTTTCCATTTGGATTTTGAGGAAGGTCATATAGATGAAAAACACTTTAAATGTCATTTAGAATGTAGAAAAAAATTAAAAAAAAATAAACAAGGTAGCCGTATACCATTTTCACAAGATCGGGACACAAAACCCTAAGTACGCTAAATAATGACACATATTTGTAACTCAGTTTCCATTTGGATTTTGAGGAAGGTCATAAAGATGAAAAACACTTTAAATGTCATTTATAATGTAGAAAAATATTAAAAAAAAAAAATAAACGAGGTAGCCGTATACCATTTTCACAAGATCGGGACACATAAAACCCTCGAGAACCCTAAATAATGGCACATATTTGTAACTCAATTTTCATTTGGATTTTGAGGAAGGTCATAAATATGAAAAACACTTTAAATGTCATTTATAATGTAGAAAAAATTAAAAAAATAAACGAGGTAGCCGTATACCATTTTCACAAGATCGGGACACATAAAACCCTAAGAACCCTAAATAATGGCACATATTTGTAACTCAATTTCCATTTGGATTTTGAGGAAGGTCATATAGATGAAAAAAACTTTAAATTTCATTTAGAATGTAGAAAAAAATTAAAAAAAAAATAAACGAGGTAGCCGTATACCATTTTCACAAGATCGGGACACATTCCTTAAAACCCTAAATAATGGCACATATTTGTAACTCAATTTCCATTTGGATTTTGAGGAAGGTCATAAAGATGAAAAACACTTTAAATGTCATTTATAATGTAGAAAAAAATTAAAAAAAAATAAACGAGGTAGCCGTATACCATTTTCACAAGATCGGGACACAAAACCCTAAGAACCCTAAATAATGGCACATATTTGTAACTCAGTTTCCATTTGGATTTTGAGGAAGGTCATAGAGATGAAAAACACTTTAAATGACATTTATAATGTAGAAAAAAATTAAAAAAAAATAAACGAGGTAGCCGTATACCATTTTCACAAGATCGGGACACAAAACCCTAAAAACCCTAAATAATGGCACATATTTGTAACTCAATTTCCATTTGGATTTTGAGGAAGGTCATAAAGTTGAAAAACACTTTAAATTTCATTTAGAATGTAGAAAAAAATTAAAAAAAAATAAACGAGGTAGCCGTATACCATTTTCACAAGATCGGGACACATTCCTTAAAACCCTAAATAATGGCACATATTTGTAACTCAATTTCCATTTGGATTTTGAGGAAAGTCATAAAGATTAAAAACACTTTAAATGTCATTTATAATGTAGAAAAAAATTAAAAAAAATAAACGAGGTAGCCGTATACCATTTTAACAAGATCGAGACACAAAACCCTAAGAACCCTAAATAATGACACATATTTGTAACTCAGTTTCCATTTGGATTTTGAGGAAGGTCATAAATATGAAAAACACTTTAAATGTCATTTAGAATGTAGAAAAAAATTAAAAAAAAAATAAACGAGGTAGCCGTATACCATTTTCACAAGATCGGGACACAAAACCCTAAGAACCCTAAATAATGACACATATTTGTAACTCAGTTTCCATTTGAATTTTGAGGAAGGTCATAAAGATGAAAAACACTTTAAATTTCATTTAGAATGTAGAAAAAAATTAAAAAAAAATAAACGAGATAGCCGTATACCATTTTCACAAGATCGGGACACATTCCTTAAAACCCTAAATAATGGCACATATTTGTAACTCAATTTCCATTTGGATTTTGAGGAAAGTCATAAAGATTAAAAACACTTTAAATGTCATTTATAATGTATAAAAAAATTAAAAAAAAATAAACGAGGTAGCCGTATACCATTTTTCACAAGATCAGGACACAAAACCTTAAGAACCCTAAATAATGACACATATTTGTAACTCAGTTTCCATTTGGATTTTGAGGAAGGTCATAAAGATGAAAAACACTTTAAATGTCATTTAGAATGTAGAAAAAAATTAAAAAAAATAAACGAGATAGCCGTATACCATTTTCACAAGATCGGGACACAAAACCCTAAGAACCCTAAATAATGACACATATTTGTAACTCAGTTTCCATTTGGATTTTGAGGAAGGTCATAAAGATGAAAAACACTTTAAATGTCATTTAGAATGTAGAAAAAAATTAAAAAAAAATAAACGAGGTAGCCGTATACCATTTTCACAAGATCGGGACACATTCCTTAAAACCCTAAATAATGGCACATATTTGTAACTCAATTTCCATTTGGATTTTGAGGAAAGTCATAAAGATTAAAAACACTTTAAATGTCATTTAGAATGAAGAAAAAAATTAAAAAAAATAAACGAGGTAGCCGTATACCATTTTCACAAGATCGGGACACAAAACCCTAAGAACCCTAAATAATGACACATATTTGTAACTCAGTTTCCATTTGGATTTTGAGGAAGGTCATAAAGATGAAAAACACTTTAAATATCATTTAGAATGTAGAAAAAAATTAAAAAAAATAAACGAGGTAGCCGTATACCATTTTCACAAGATCGGGACACATAAAACCCTGAGAACCCTAAATAATGGCACATATTTGTAACTCAATTTCCATTTGGATTTTGAGGAAGGTCATAAAGATGAAAAACACTTTAAATGTCATTTAGAATGTATAAAAAAATAAAAAAAAAATAAACGAGGTAGCCGTATACCATTTTCACAAGATCGGGACACAAAACCCTAAGAACCCTAAATAATGGCACATATTTGTAACTCAGTTTCCATTTGGATTTTGAGGAAGGTCATAGAGATAAAAAAACACTTTAAATTTCATTTATAATGTAGAAAAAATTAAAAAAAAATAAACGAGGTAGCCGTATACCATTTTCACAAGATCGGGACACAAAACCCTAAGAACCCTAAATAATGCCACATATTTGTAACTCAATTTCCATTTGGATTTTGAGGAAGGTCATAAAGATGAAAAACACTTTAAATGTCATTTAGAATGTAGAAAAATATTTTAAAAAAAAATAAACGAGATAGCCGTATACCATTTTCACAAGATCGGGACACATTCCTTAAAACCCTAAATAATGGCACATATTTGTAACTCAATTTTCATTTGGATTTTGAGGAAGGTCATAAATATGAAAAACACTTTAAATGTCATTTATAATGTAGAAAAAAATTAAAAAAAAATAAACGAGGTAGCCGTATACCATTTTCACAAGATCGGGACACATAAAACCCTAAGAACCCTAAATAATGGCACATATTTGTAACTCAATTTCCATTTGGATTTTGAGGAAGGTTATAAAGATGAAAAAAACTTTAAATTTCATTTAGAATGTATAAAAAAATTAAAAAAAAAATAAACGAGGTAGCCGTATACCATTTTCACAAGATCGGGACACATTCCTTAAAACCCTAAATAATGGCACATATTTGTAACTCAATTTCCATTTGGATTTTGAGGAAAGTCATAAAGATTAAAAACACTTTAAATGTCATTTATAATGTAGAAAAAAATTAAAAAAAAATAAACGAGGTAGCCATATACCATTTTCACAAGATCGGGACACAAAACCCTAAGAACCCTAAATAATGACACATATTTGTAACTCAGTTTCCATTTGGATTTTGAGGAAGGTCATAAAAATGAAAAACACTTTAAATTTCATTTAGAATGTAGAAAAAAATTAAAAAAAAATAAACGAGGTAGCCGTATACCATTTTCACAAGATCGGGACACATTCCTTAAAACCCTAAATAATGGCACATATTTGTAACTCAATTTCCATTTGGATTTTGAGGAAAGTCATAAAGATTAAAAACACTTTAAATGTCATTTATAATGTAGAAAAAAATTAAAAAAAATAAACGAGGTAGCCGTATACCATTTTAACAAGATTGGGACACAAAACCCTAAGAACCCTAAATAATGACACATATTTGTAACACAGTTTCCATTTGGATTTTGAGGAAGGTCATAAGATGAAAAACACTTTAAATGTCATTTATAATGTAGAAAAAAATTAAAAAAAAAATAAACGAGGTAGCCGTATACCATTTTCACAAGATCGGGACACAAAACCCTAAGAACCCTAAATAACTGTTGATAATGGCTTGCTAGTTCGTGAAGGACTGATGCTTTTAGATGATTTGCTTCCTCATATTCCTGTTCATTTGCATGATAACATAAGTAGGGTATCTATTGATGAAAATGAGGTTGATAAGGTGTCATGTACTTTGACTCGGTCCGGGGTTTTTGAGTCTGCTGCTTGGTGGGAGCATCATAGGATTCGCAGTCCGTTGGTGGATTGGGGTGCTAAGATTTGGCACAAGCATATCCCTACTAAGGTTAGTGGATTTTGGTGGAGACTTATGCACAATGGCCTTCCGGTGGATGCTCGGTTGGAGGAAAGGGGATTTAATATTCCTCCCCGTTGTATATGTTGTCCTTCTGGTGGTTACAGGGAGACTAGGGAGCATTTATTTCTTCATTCGTCGATGGCAATTTCCCTTTAGCGACATTAATTAGTCGTCGTACTTTGGGTTTGGTTTTCACTACACGAATTTCAAACATTTATGGGAGGTTTGGTGTGGAGGACAATCAAAAAGAGCTCAAATAGGGTTGGTTCGAATGGGAATAATGATGTTTGTTTGCTGGGAGTTATGGAAAGCGCGATGCAAAATGATTTTTGATAACAAACAGATGGATTGCAGGGCAATTATTGATGGGGTTAGGAATGCTTTAGAGGATATGTGTTTTTTCATGGTTCCCAAGGCTAAAACATCAGCAGCAAATCGTATCATTTTGGTCAATATGGGTTTAAGGGTTGCTGAGGTGAAGATTAGGAGGAGTCGATCTTTGAGATGGGAGTCATCGCGTGATTACAGTTATACGCTCAACACGGATGGTTCTTCAGTTCATGGAGAGTGTTCGGGAGGAGGGGTGATTAGAGATTGGAGGGGTGGCTTCATCTGTGCCTTTTCCAATTTCTATGGGACGGGCACAAACATGCAAGCGGAGATTTTTGCTCTCCGAGATGGTTTGAAGCTATGCCAGGATCTTCATCTATCGTCGGTTCAGGTGGAGTCTGATTCGATGGTGGCAGTGGGAATATTGAGAGGTTTGTATTCGTGTCCGTGGCAATGCATTTATGAGATTCGGGAGTGCAAACGTTTAATGGGTGGTTTCGGTATTAGACACGTATTAAGGGAGGCAAATTGTGTGGCGGATAGGCTTGCAGCGATTGCTCATGATCATCGTCAACATATGAGGTTTGATACGGCTTTTGTTTCTTGGGGATGTGATAAATGCTTTGAGATTTGATGGTTTGGGCATTTACTCGGTTCGAAATTAACATGGGGTTGTTAATCCGGGTTTTAAAGCTTTGGAAAATCTTTTTTCTTGGGTGAGTGCATGGTTTGGAGGTGATTCTATTTGACTGATTTCTTTGCTGAAGTATGGTTGTTTAATGTTCAACAATGGTGTGCCTTAAGTTGGATTTGGTGAAGGTTTCGGTGATGCATGGTTTTTCAATTTCTTGGAAAATTTTCGATGTGCACCCCCGTGCTTGTGGCATTGCACGCCCGTGCTTGTGCCAAAATAAAAACTTGGGCGGTCGCCCTTGTTTCCGTCCGATCTTGGGTGGCCGCCCTTGTTTGATCCGAGTCTTGGGTTGGGCTGTTTTGATTGTTGGGGCGATTTGGGGTTTTTTGGGTTTTAATTAAGGCTAATTTTTTGTTTTATTTTTGGGAGATAGAGTTGGGTTATAGTCCCACTCATTTTGTATTCTTTTTATTTTCCATTAATAAATTTTCCAGGTGTCGTCTGGTTTAAAAAAAAAAAAAAAAAAAAAAAAAAAAAAAAAAGAACCCTAAATAATGACACATATTTGTAACTCAGTTTCCATTTGGATTTTGAGGAAGGTCATAAAGATGAAAAACACTTTAAATTTCATTTAGAATGTAGAAAAAAATTAAAAAAAAATAAACGAGGTAGACGTATACCATTTTCACATGATCGGGACACATTCCTTAAAACCCTAAATAATGGCACATATTTGTAACTCAATTTCCATTTGGATTTTGAGGAAAGTCATAAAGATTAAAAACACTTTAAATGTCATTTATAATGTAGAAAAAAATTAAAAAAAAATAAACGAGGTAGCCGTATACCATTTTCACAAGATCGGGACACAAAACCCTAAGAACCCTAAATAATGACACATATTTGTAACTCAGTTTCCATTTGGATTTTGAGGAAGGTCATAAAGATGAAAAACACTTTAAATGTCATTTAGAATGTAGAAAAAAATTAAAAAAAATAAACGAGGTAGCCGTATACCATTTTCACAAGATCGGGACACATAAAACCCTGAGAACCCTAAATAATGGCACATATTTGTAACTCAATTTCCATTTGGATTTTGAGGAAGGTCATAAAGATGAAAAACACTTTAAATGTCATTTAGAATGTAGAAAAATATAAAAAAAAATAAACGAGGTAGCCGTATACCATTTTCACAAGATCGGGACACAAAACCCTAAGAACCCTAAATAATGGCACATATTTGTAACTCAGTTTCCATTTGGATTTTGAGGAAGGTCATAAAGATGAAAAACACTTTAAATGTCATTTATAATGTAGAAAAAAATTTAAAAAAAATAAACGAGGTAGCCGTATACCATTTTCACAAGATCGGGACACAAAACCCTAAGAACCCTAAATAATGACACATATTTGTAACTCAATTTCCATTTGGATTTTGAGGAAGGTCATAATGATGAAAAACACTTTAAATTTCATTTATAATGTAGAAAAAAATTAAAAAAAAATAAACGAGGTAGCCGTATACCATTTTCACAAGATCGGGACACATTCCTTAAAACCCTAAATAATGGCACATATTTGTAACTCAATTTCCATTTGGATTTTGAGGAAAGTCATAAAGATTAAAAACACTTTAAATGTCATTTATAATGTAGAAAAAAATTAAAAAAAAATAAACGAGGTAGCCGTATACCATTTTCACAAGATCGGGACACAAAACCCTAAGAACCCTAAATAATGACACATATTTGTAACTCAGTTTCCATTTGGATTTTGAGGAAGGTCATAAAGATGAAAAACACTTTAAATGTCATTTAGAATGTAGAAAAAATAAATAAATAAATAAACGAGGTAGCTGTATACCATTTTCACAAGATCGGGACACAAAACCCTAAGAACCCTAAATAATGACACATATTTGTAACTCAGTTTCCATTTGGATTTTGAGGAAGGTCATAAAGATGAAAAACAATTTAAATTTCATTTAGAATGTAGAAAAAAATTAAAAAAAAATAAACGAGGTAGCCGTATACCATTTTCACAAGATCGGGACACATTCCTTAAAACCCTAAATAATGGCACATATTTGTAACTCAATTTCCATTTGGATTTTGAGGAAAGTCATAAAGATTAAAAACACTTTAAATGTCATTTATAATGTAGAAAAAATTAAAAAAAAAATAAACGAGGTATCCGTATACCATTTTCACAAGATCGGGACACAAAACCCTAAGAACCCTAAATAATGACACATATTTGTAACTCAGTTTCCATTTGGATTTTGAGGAAGGTCATAAAGATGAAAAACACTTTAAATGTCATTTAGAATGTAGAAAAAAATTAAAAAAAATAAACGAGATAGCCGTATACCATTTTCACAAGATCGGGACACATAAAACCCTGAGAACCCTAAATAATGGCACATATTTGTAACTCAATTTCCATTTGGATTTTGAGGAAGGTCATATAGATGAAAAACACTTTAAATGTCATTTAGAATGTAGAAAAAAATAAAAAAAAATAAACGAGGTAGCCGTATACCATTTTCACAAGATCGGGACACAAAACCCTAAAAACCCTAAATAATGGCACATATTTGTAACTCAGTTTCCATTTGGATTTTAAGGAAGGTCATAAAGATGAAAAACACTTTAAATGTCATTTATAATGTAGTAAAAAATTTAAAAAAAATAAACGAGGTAGCCGTATACTATTTTCACAAGATCGGGACACAAAACCCTAAGAACCCTAAATAATGGCACATATTTGTAACTCAATTTCCATTTGGATTTTGAGGAAGGTCATAGAGATGAAAAACACTTTAAATTTCATTTAGAATGTAGAAAAAAATTAAAAAAAAATAAACGAGGTAGCCGTATACCATTTTCACAAGATCGGGACACATTCCTTAAAACCCTAAATAATGGCACATATTTGTAACTCAATTTTCATTTGGATTTTGAGGAAAGTCATAAAGATTAAAAACACTTTAAATGTCATTTATAATGTAGAAAAAAATTAAAAAAAAATAAACGAGGTAGCCGTATACCATTTTTCACAAGATCGGGACACAAAACCCTAAGAACCCTAAATAATGACACATATTTGTAACTCAGTTTCCATTTGGATTTTGAGGAAGGTCATAAAGATGAAAAACACTTTAAATGTCATTTAGAATGTAGAAAAAAATTAAAAAAAAAATAAACGAGGTAGCCGTATACCATTTTCACAAGATCGGGACCTGAAAACCCTAAGAACCCTAAATAATGACACATATTTGTAACTCAGTTTCCATTTGGATTTTGAGGAAGGTCATAAAGATGAAAAACACTTTAAATGTCATTTAGAATGTAGAAAAAAATTAAAAAAAAATAAACGAGGTAGCCGTATACCATTTTCACAAGATCGGGACACATAAAACCCTAAGAACCCTAAATAATGGCACATATTTGTAATTCAATTTCCATTTGGATTTTGAGGAAGGTCATAAAGATGAAAAATACTTTAAATGTCATTTAGAATGTATAAAAAAATTAAAAAAAAATAAACGAGGTAGCCGTATACCATTTTCACAAGATCGGGACACATTCCTTAAAACCCTAAATAATGTAACTCAATTTCCAATTGGATTTTGAGGAAAGTCATAAAGATGAAAAACACTTTAAATTTCATTTAGAATGTAGAAAAAAATTAAAAAAAAATAAACGAGGTAGCCGTATACCATTTTCACAAGATCGGGACACATTCCTTAAAACCCAAAATAAACGAGGTAGCCTATATTTATTTTTTAATTTTTTTTAAATTTTTTATTGACAAGAAAATAATATTTTAGCATTTGTTAATTAGTGGTTTTTTTTAGAAAAAGTTATAGAAAAAAAGATAGAAAAAAACTAAACAAATGAAAGTATATAGAAGAAAAGTCAATAGAGGGACAGACTACCCTATATTTATTTTTTAATTTTTTTAAAATTTTTTATTGACTAGAAAATAATATTTTAGCCTTTGTTAATTAGTGGTTTTTTTTAGAAAAAGTTATATAAAAAAATATAGAAAAAAAACTAAACAAATGAAAATATATAGAAGAAAAGTCAAAAGAGGGACGGACTACCCTATATTTATTTTTTAATTTTTTTAAAATTTTTTATTGACTCGAAAATAATATTGTAACCTTTGTTAATTAGTGTTTTTTTTTTAGAAAAAGTTATATAAAAAAAGATAGAAAAAAAACTAAAAAAAAGAAAGTATAAAGAAGAAAAGTCAAAATAGGGACGGACTACCCTATATTTATTTTTTAATTTTTTTTAAATTTTTTATCGACTAGAAAATAATATTTTAGCCTTTTTTAATTAGTGGATTTTTTTAGAAAAAGTTATATAAAAAAAGATAGAAAAAAAACTAAACAAATGAAAGTATATAGAAGAAAAGTCAAAAGAGGAACGGACTACCCTATATTTATTTTTTTATTTTTTTAAATTTTATATTGATTATAAAAGAGGAACGGACTACCCTATATTTATTTTTTTATTTTTTTAAATTTTATATTGATTATAAAATATTATTTAGCCTTTTTTAATTAGTGGCTTTTTTATAAAAAGTTATAGAAAAAAAGATAGAAAAAAAACTAAACAAATGAAAGTATATAGAAGAAAAATTAAAATTATCAGCGACGAAATTATTCCGTCGCTGATAATCTATTTTTTTTTTTAAAATATAAATTATCAGCGACGGAATAATTCCGTCTCTGATAAATTTATCAGCGACGGAATAATTCCGTTCGCTGAGAATCTATTTTTTTTTTAAAAAAATAAATTATCAGCGACGGAATAATTCCGTCGCTGATAACGTAAAAAAAATTAAAAAATAAATAAATTTTCAGCGACGGAATAATTCCGTCGCTGATAACTTAAAAAAAATTAAAAAATAAATAAATTATCAGCGACGGAATAATTCCGTCGCTGATATTTTATTTAGCGACGGAATTAAATTCCGCTGCTGAAATTCCGTCGCTAAAACAAATATTCGTCGAATATTCGTTTTTAGCGACGGAATTCAGCGGCGGAATTTAATTCCGTCGGTAAATTTGCCGCCAAATTTATTCCGTCGCTAAAGCTTAATTTCCGTCGCTAAATAGCGACGGAATGCTTCCGTCGCTGTTGATTCCGTCGCTAAAACATCAGTTTCTGGTAGTGACGCATGCACAACAACACACCCACATGCACACCCACAGACACATCAAAATACACACACAAAACCCCAGCTTTCTCTCATGTCCTTGGTTTGCAACACCTTGGGTTTCACCTTTGATTACATACCCAACCTTAATCAATATTAGGTTTTCATAAAATAAATCAATCAACACAAGGCACTTAGATTAATCCTCAATTAATCACAATATCATAAACCAAACCCTAATTAAATATCAAGAATTTTCTAGGGTTTTTTTTCTAGGTTTTAAATTCAAGGACAATAATTTTAAAACGAAACGAATCATTTACATGGCTTGGTTTTGATTCTAACAATGTTCCAGCTTGGCCTTCTCCTTTTTTTTTTCTTCAAGTCCAATGCTGACTCTCTCTTTCTCAGCCTCACGGTTCTCTCTCTCTATTCGGCAGTTTCAAGGTGTCGCCTCCCTCTTTCTCTCTTTTCTTTGTTTATGAAACTAATGTTAACCCTAGGTTTTAGAAGTTGTATTTATAATTAGGTTTCCTAATCCTAGGCCTAAAAGGTAATCCAATTTAATTAGATAACCAACCCAATAATAACTCAGCCCAATTCACAATCCTTTTAACAAAAGGTAACTCAATTAATTTATTTAAATAGAACAATTTAATTAATGAAATAATTATTAATTAAAAGAATTAAACCAATTAATAAAAACAAAATAATTAAAGAAATTTTGGGTTACTACATTCTTACCCCATTAAAAGGGTTTGGTCCTCCAAACCAAGCGCACTCAATCCGAAAACAGGGCGGGATACAACTCTCGCATCTCGCTCTCGAGCTCCCACCTTGCTTCTCTTTCCGTGTGGTTGATCCACTGCACTTTCACATAGGGAATTGTTCTCTTCCTCAAGATCTGATCTTTCCGATCCACAATTTTCACAGGTCGCTCATCATAACTCAAGTCTGCTCAGAATCGTAACTGGTTTTACTCAATGACATAACTCGGGTCAGAAACATACTTTCTCAACATCGATACATGGAACATATTATGCACACCAGCGAGTACAGGTGGTAATGCCAACTTATAGGCTACCTTTCCAATTCGTTCTAGAATCTCGAACGGTCCAACATACCTCGGGCTAAGCTTTCCACGAATTCCAAACCTCATAACACCTTTCGTTGGTGCTATTCTCAAGAACACATGATCTCCTATTTGAAAATCCAAATCGCGTCGTCGGCGATCCGCATATGACTTTTTCCTATCTTGAGCCGTTAGTAACCATCGTCGAATTTGTTGCACTTTATCCGCCATCACTTACACAATCTCGGGTCCAGCTAAATTCCTCTCGCCAACTTCATCCCAACAAGTAGGTGATCTACACTTTCATCCATACAATGCTTTATATGGCGCCATCCCAATACTAGCGTGGAAACTATTGTTGTAGGCAAACTTCACTAAAGTTAAATGTTCGTCCCAAGATCCTTGCCAATCCAATAACGTAGCTTTCAACATATCCTCAAGAGTTTGAATTGTCCTTTTCGAGTGTCCTTCAGTTTACGGGTGGAACGCTGTACTCATCGTTAATTTTGTTCCCAATGCTTTCTGCAAGATCTTCCAAAAATTTGACGTGAACCTCGTATCTCGGTCAGACACAATCGGGACCGGTATTCCATGTAACCTTACAAGCTCATCCACATATAATTTAGCTAACTTCTCTAACGAATCAGTCACCATAATCACTAGAAAATGAGCCGATTTAGTAAGTCTGTCTACTATAACCCAAACTGCGTTATGACCCTTCAACGTTTTAGGCAGTCCAACCACCAAATCCATAGTTATGTGTTCCCACTTCCATCCCAGAATCGGTAACGACTGCAGTATTCCTGCAGGTTTCTGATGTTCACTTTTCACTTGTTGACATACCAAACACCTTGATACAAACTCTGCCACATCTCTCTTCATATTACTCCACCCAAAATAATTCCCTCAGATTCCTATACATTTTTGTACTTCCAGGATGTACAGAAACTTTGAACAGTGCGCTACCCGCAGAGTCTCTCTTCTTATGTCCTTGTCGCTAGGTACCCAAATTCTTGATTAATACCTTAAAATCCTATCGTCTCCCACACGGAATTTTCTACCTTTCCCTTTGCCATACCCTCATGTATTTTTACAGCTTCTTCATCCATTCCTTGTGCTTCCTTGATTTCGTCCAAGAGTGTTGGCTGAACACTCAACTGAGCCAATACCCTTTAACTCTTACTTCTATACTTGAAACATCAATGCTATTCTATGCACTTATGTGATGTACCCGATTTTTATTTTGAAAAATCAAACGGAGTCGCCACGCCGTTTTTAGTTTTAAGGGCCAAAACTTTGAAAAATGCCCAAAATTAGAGAAAAATGGGTTCGGAGGTCACGTTACATTCCGGGAAGAACGTTAGGGTTCACCCGGAATGCCTCGTAAAACGAGTCTTCCTAATTTAAAACCATTTGTGTGTGTGTGTGTGTTTTGCAAAAGGAATTTTCTGGAAATAAAATTTTGACTGGACTGGACTGAAATTTACCAAAACAGTGTGCTTCTGTGAGTGAAAAATGACTGAAAAAACAAAATGTCTGTCCCTTACATTCCTGTCCGCGCGGACCAGAGCGAGGGTCAATTCTGTCCGCGCGGATGAGACAGTAAGGCTCCGTTTGTTTCGGCGTAAAATATTTTCCGGAAAACGTTTTCCGGAAAATGTTTTCCTGTAAAATGTTTTCCTGTAAAATGTTTTACGGAGGTAGAGCGTAAAATGTTTTACGGAGGAAGGGTGTAAAATGTTTTCGGGTGTTTGGTAAAACGACTCATATTTCACAAGGTGGTACCTCTCACCTACCCCCCCAAATTTTTTTAACCGCTTGCTACCCATTTGCCTACTACCCCCACCTTCTTCCACTTACCCACCCCACTTACCCCCTTTGAATTTTTTTAATGTTTGCCCACCTCGCTACCCCCACTCCCCCCCAAAAAAATTTTTTTGTAATCGCCCACCCACCTCACTTTCCCTCCCCAAATTTTTTTTTTATGTCGCCTTTCAAAAATTTTTTTGTAATCGCCCACTTTTCACCCCCCAAAAAAAAATTTTTTTGGGGGGGAGGCTAGTGGGGTAGTAAAGTGGGGTGGGTAGGCGATTACAAAAAAAAATTTGGGGGAGGGTGAAAGTGGGTGAGGTGAGTGCAGAGCGGTGGAGTGTGGCGATACAAAAAAAATTTTGGGGGGAGTGGGGTGGGAGTGTTGAGAAAGTGAGTGGGCGATTACAAAAAAAAAAAAAATTTGGGGGGGTGGGGTGGGGTGGGTAGGCGGGGGGTGGGTGGGCGATTACAAAAAAAAATAATAATTTTGGGGGGTGGGGGGTGGGGGTGGGGTGGGTGGGGGGTGGGATTGGCGGGGGTGGGTGGGGCGATTACAAAAAAATAATAATTTTGGGGGTGGGGGGTGGGGGTGGGGTGGGTGGGGGGTGGGATTGGCAGGGGGTGGGTGGGCGATTACAAAAAAAAAAAATAAAAATTGGGGGGTGGGGGTGGGGTAGGCGGGGGTGGGTGGGGCGATTACAAAAAAAAAAAAAAAAAATTTGGGGGTGGGGGTGGGGTGGGGGGTGGGATTGGCGGGGGGTGGGTGGGCGATTACAAAAAAAAAATTTGGGGGGGGGTGGGGTAGGCAGGGGGTGGGTGGGGCGATTACAAAAAAAAAAAAAAAATTCTTTTTTTGGGGGGGGGGGTGGGCATGGGGGTGGGGGCAATATGAGTTATGCCGTAGTAATATGAGTTGTACATTAAGGCCACCATTTTCCGAAAAATGTTTTACTTAGGACAAGGTTAGTAGGTCGTTTTACTTAGAAAGGACGTAAAATGTTTTCCGGAAAACGTTTTACTTAGGCAACCAAACAGCGAAAAACGAGTTATTTTCCGGAAAACATTTTTCGGGGGCTAACCAAACACCGTAAAACAGGTTATTTTCCGGAAAACATTTTCCGGAAAATGTTTTACGGTGAAACAAACGGAGCCTAAATATTCCTTTTTGCAGTTTTCCAGTCTGATTCTGTAAATTCCAGAATGTAAACTGGAGTTACAGAATCAGAACTGGAGTTTTGCAACTGAGAGTGTTAAATGAAAACATTTTTGGGATTTGCATCCATGCTTGTCCCCACTTTCCTTAGGCTTTGATTAGTGATCACTAAACATGATTAGTGGTGACTACTATATCAAGCCATCCTTAGGGTACATTAGGACTTGGAAGCACTTCATTTGCTTGGGATGGGGAGATTTAACATAAAACAAAGATTAATTTATGAAAATTGAATTTAGGTTAAGGGTGTATCAACTTTAGAGTGGATTTCTAAGGTGGTCATTAAGATGACCATCCTTGAGATCTTTGAACTCAATGTATCAACTTCACCCTTTTTGTAACCTAGGAACCTTAATGATCTTCATCCATGGAAATTGTTCCAAGGTGAAGATCTTAGGTTAGGAAAAACATTTTTAAGGAAGTAAAGACAATTTAGACCATTCAAAATGGTCATCCATGGAAATTTATTCCAAGGTGACCACATTTTAGGTCAAGTAAGAACTAATAACATAAAATAAGAATATGGACCATTTAGTATGATCATCCATGGAAATGAACTCCAAGGTGACCACACTTTAGGCCAAAAGATCAAGTAACAACTAGTTTATGTAAAGAAAAGGAAGAACAAGCTAAAAAAATATGGATCCTTGTAGAGAATCATCCATGGAGATCCTCTTGGATCTAGGGCAAGAGATGAACAACAAGTAGATGAACAAGTTACATCTTTAAAATATGAGATGTATGCATGGATGAGGGGGATTAAGGTAAGGAGAAGGAGGGTTTACCAATGGATGTACCCTATCTTCCTTGGATTTGTGTTTAGGGCTTGAATTTGATCAAGATTTGTGTTGGAATTTTGTGTTTTTTGCTTGGTGTTTAGGCTGTTTTCTGGGTATTTTGTGAATATAACAGTAAGGTTTCGAATTCTTGGATCTTTAAACTGAGAGAGAATGATTTAATTTATAGGCAGATTTTAGGTTTCAGATGTGTCCGCGCGGATGATACTGAGTCTCATTCCTGTCCGCGCGGATGGGAGTGTAAGCGTGCCTGATTTTGCAGAAAGCAGTTTTGGCTGTTTGTATTTAATGAAAAGTTGGCCAATTTCTTGGAAATGACTCTTTCTAACCGATTTTTGACCTATTTTTGATATTCCTTTAAGGCCCTTTTTTGTTTAAATTGCCTTAGGAAATGACCAAAATGCCCTTAACTGTTTATTTGAAGTGGAAATCGTTAAATTGGGATGAAGGAACATTGGCGGCTCAGATTGGGACACTTACAACTTACCCCCTTAGAAATCAAGTCGCTAAGGCTCCTTGATTCTTCCTACTCAAAGCATCAGCTACCTTGTTGGCTTCCCTGGGTGATACAAATTGAACAATCAAAATCCTTAAGCAACTCATGCCATCTCCTCTTTCTCACGTTAAGCTCCTTCTGGGTGAAAATATACTTAAGACTCTAATGATCCATAGAAATCTGACAAGTTATCCCATACAAGTAATGTCTCCAAATATTCAAAGCAAACACTACAGCTGCTAACTCTAATCATGGGTCGGGTAATTTTTTTATGGTTCTTCAATTGTCTTAATGCATAAGCTATAACCATACATATAAATCATAATTTTGTCTGATCCTGATGGTAAGGTAAGAACTGGTGCAGACACTAACCGTCGCTTTAGCTCTTGAAAATTATTTTCACATTCTTCTAACCAAACAACTTTGCCCTTTCTGCGTTAACCTTGTTAACGGTCCTGACAACTTCGAAAATCCTTCCACGAATCTCCTATAGTATCCTGCTAATCCCAAGAAACTTCTTATCTTACTAACATTAGTTGGTCTCTCCCAATCCACTATAGCTTCTATCTTCGCTGGATCTACTGCAATCCCATCCTTAGATACCACATGCCCTAAGAATGTCACTTTCTCATTCCAAAATTCACACTTCTTGAACTTAGCGTACAACTTTTGATTCCTAAAAATCTGTAGAACTAACCTTAGATGTTCTTCATGTTCCTCCTTAGTCTTTGAATATACCAAAATGTCATCAATGAATACAATTACACCCTTATCCAAAAATTCCTGAAATATCCTATTCATTAACTCCATGAATGTTGTCGGCGCGTTCGTCAACCCAAACGACATAACCAAAAACTCATAATGGTCGTACCTTATCCTAAACGCCGTCTTCGCCACATCCTCTTTCTTCACTCTCAGCTGATGATATCCCGATCTCAAATCTATCTTCGAGAAATAACACGCTTCCCGAAGTTGGTCAAACAAGTCGTCAATCCTTGGCAACGGATACTGATTCCTAACCGTCACTCGATTCAACTCCCGATAATCGATACACATTCTCATCGATCCATACTTCTTCTTTACAAACAATACCGGTGCACCCCAAGGTGAAACACTCGGTCTTATCAACCCATTATCCAACAATTCATGTAGTTGTTCCTTCAATTCCTTAAGTTCAGTCGACGCCATTCTGTACGGTGCCTTAGATATCAGTGCAGTCTCTGGTACTAAGTCTATAGAAAATTTTACCTCCCTTCTTGGTGGTATCCCTATCAATCCTTCTGGAAACACATCTTTAAAATCTTTGATCACTGACAAGGACTTTATGCTCACTTCTTTCTTATCCGCCTCGCCTATGTATGCCAATAGGGCTGTAAACGAGCCGAGCCGAGCCGAGCTTTGAGGTGTCGAGCTCGAGCTCGACTAAAAATTAACGAGCCGAGCTTTTTTCGAGCTCGAGCTCGAGCCTGAAAAATTCGTTCGAGCTCGACTCGTAACGAGTTTCGAGCTGTTCGCGAGCTTTTTTGCGAGCTGTTCGCGAGCTTTTTTGCGAGCTTCTCGAACTCGAGCTTTAACGAGCCGAGCTCGAGCTTAACTCGAATTTTTTAAAAAATCTGAACTCGAACGATCTTTAGTTCGAGCTTTATCGAGCTTTTATTCAAATTCTCGAGCCTAAACGAGCCGAGCCGAGCCGAGCCGAGCCGAGCCGAGCTCGAGCTTTGTCATTGTCTCTACATAGTTTTTTTTTAATTTTGATTTTTCATAATTCTTTATATTCTTAAAAAAACATAAAAAAAATTCAAAATAACTAAGAAAAATATTTATTATTTATTTTATACTTTTCGAATGACATTTTAAAATGTCATATATTTTGAGACAGATTTCAAATTTATTTTGAAACGAATAGAGTAATAATTTTAAAATGTTCAATTTATGTTAGGGATGAATAGATGGTGCAATACTTAAATGGTTACTACGTCTTCCACCGTCTCTCTTCTCTTGATATTAACTTTAGTGGACACTATAATTAAGAAAAAGTAGAAGAAAGAACTAGTGGAAGAAATTGTTGTTAATAGGAAAAGTAAATAAAGAGAGCGAATGGAAGGAAAATAGTAATTTAATTAACATTTTGAGTGTAAAAACTTTTCATTTTGAGTAATTTTAAGTGAAGTGAAACAAATCAAAATAGAAATTGATATTAAGTGAGGTGAGACAGAGGGAGTATTTGATTTTTATTTTTTTCGAATGGAGATGTACTAAATATTGACCTTCTGATGAGAACTAATTAAATGCTTGAGTTAGCTTTTAATATGAATAAGAGTTTATAATGATATAATTCAGGATGGCCGAATGGTCTACTGTGCCTGCCAACTCTCTCCGTTTCTTTTTAAATGTCTTTTTAGCCAAGATTGTAGAAACTGAGGAAGCATTTAATTTTCTTCATTTTTCTCTCAATATCTTTTCTTCCGCTATTAAATGCACACGGAGATGAGAGATACTAAAGAGAGAGATGAGAGATAATCTATAGTATAAATGGCAACTTGTCCTTGCTACAGTACAATGAACAGTTTTAAGTGCCAAATTTCTCATTTTGCCCTCACTAAGTTGTCTCTTTCCCATTTTGCCCTTAAAAAAAAAAGTGTCCTCGGACACGGGCTTTTACTAGTATATTAATAATGATTGAAAAGGGTAATTTGGACTGGCAAGAAAAATAAATAAATGTCTAAAAAATAAATAAATTTCCTTTTGATTAAAAGTAAATTTAAAAAAAATCAACATTTATTTACTCGGGAACAGAAGGAGTGAATATGGTTGAAGATGATGAAGAGAAGTAGCTATGTGAACTAGAACTAAAATGGGAAAACCAAGTTGAGTTATTGGGGTACAAATATGGTACTCAGAAATAGACTAAGCAGCAAATAAAGTTGTGGGGACCTTCGCTAGTATAAGAAAAAAGAAGTAAAATTGGGCAATTCCATTATCGAGAAAGAAATTCGGAAAAAGCAATGCATGTAAATTTGAAATATAAAGTTGAGTTATTGGGGTAAAACCTTTAATTTTTATGTATAAATGTATATTTTTTTTATTTTTTATGAATAGAAATAAACATTTTGGAATTTTTTTATTATTGAAGTTTTTTTCATAAAGTTATACAAAAAAAGTTAGAAAAAAACTAAACAAAAGAAAGTATCATAAAGAAATCAGGGACGGATAAAATCCTTTAATTTTTATGTATAAATGTATAGTTTATTTATTTTTATGAATATAAATAAAAATTTTGGACTTTTTTTAGTATTGAAGTTTTTTTCAAAATGTTATATAAAAAAAGTTAGAAAAAAAACTAGACAAATGAAAGTATAATAAAGAAATCAGGGACGGGTAAAATCCTTTAATTTTTATGTATAAATGTATAGTTTTTTTTATTTTTTATGAATATAAATAAATATTTTGGACTTTTTTTAGTAGTTAAGTTTTTTTCAAAAAGTTATATAAAAAAAAATTAGAAAAAAACTAAACAAATGAAAGTATAATAAAGAAATCAGGGACGGGTAAACTCCTTTAATTTTTATGTAAATGTATAGTTTTTTTAATTTTTTATGAATAGAAATAAACATTTTGGACTTTCTTTAGTATTGAAGTTTTTTTTTTCAAAAAGTTATATAAAAAAGTTAGAAAAAACTAAACATATGAAAGTATAATAAAGAAATCAGGGACGAGTAAAATTCTTTAATTTTTATGTAAAAATGTATAATTTTTTTATTTTTTTTGAATAGAAATAAACATTTTGGACTTTTTTTAGCATTGAAGTTTTTTTTTCAAAAAGTTATATAAAAAAAAGTCAAAAAAAAAAACAAAACAAATAAAAGTATAATAAAGAAATCAGGGACGGGTAAAATTCTTTAATTTTTATGTATAAATGTATACTCACTCTGTCCTGCTACAAACCGCACACTTTCTATTTTGGGCGTCCCATTACAAACCGCACACTTCCTAAAATGGCAAAGAATTTTTACTATTCCCTCCACTCATTCTCTCTCCTACATTATTTTAATACTCACAACACCATTATAATTTACTATTCCCTCCACTCATTCTCTCTCCTATTTTACTTTTACACACAATATTTATATCATTATTTTTTTCCTTAATCCCCGCGCAAACAGTAACAATGCGGTTACTAGCGGGACGGAGGGAGTAGTTTTTTTAAATTTTTTATGAATAGAAATAAATATTTTGGACTTTTTTTTAGTATTGAAGATTTTTTTCAAAAAGTTATATAAAAATGTTAGAAAAAAACTAAACAAATGAAAGTAATAAAGAAATCAGAGTCGAGCTTATCGAGCCGAGCTCGGTCTCGAGCTCGAGCTCGAGCTCGAATTGTTTGCGAAACTTTTTATTTGAGCTTTTAACGAGCTGGTCCCTATCTGAGCTTAAACGAGTTGATCCCGATCAAAGCTCGCCGAACAAACGAGCCGAGCTCGAGCAGGCTCGAAAAAAATTCGAGCTTGAAAATCGGGTCGAGCTCGAGCTTGAGTTAGACTCGAGCCTTCTCGAGCTTGAGCTTTTTCGAGTCGAGCCCGAACCGAGCTCGAGCCTGTTCGGTTCGCGTAACAACCCTATATGCCAAAAACCCTTCATACCCTTTCCTTAGCATCTTCCGAGCCTTCATTACTGATATAAGACCCGATCGATTCCTCGGTTTCGATCCTTGAAAATAGAACTCCTCTCCAGATGGTAACCTAAAGTGTACTTCCTTCTTAAACAGTCTACTTTTGCATGGTAAGTAGCCAACCAATCCATTCCCAGAATAATGTCAAATTCATTCATTTCCAATTCTATAAGGTCGACCTCGAGTCCTCTATTACCTATTTTAAAAGGGTACTTCTTATACATAGACCATATAGGAATCGAATCACTAGTCGAAGTATCTATCACAAGAGGTATTTCTAACGCCTCAGGTAACACATTCATTTTCTTCTCTTTGTACCGACACTCATCAGTCTTGCGCCTCCCTTCGCACACTTCACACTTTTCCTCAGATCCTTGCCCACGGACATCGCCTTTGCTCCAAACTCTTCGATTGTTAAAATTCTTAATTGGGTACTTACTTACAACACCATCTTTCTCACGATACTTTTCAGTACTACGAATACAAGGCACTATTACTTACGCCTACACTAGCAATACTCAATGCTTAATACTTTTATACTATAACCCTAGGCTGTCTCAACAGACTAAACATTTAATTAAGTCATAGGTCAATTCACTTAACCCTTGGTCTTTTCAAAAGACCGGCATTACTCTCATAAGTCGTTTCAACAGACTTATTGGTCGTTTCAACAGACCAACTCTATTATTACTTAGACTTGCTACTCCTATAGCATTCACTTAAATTAGGTCGTCTCAATAGACTTCCATTGTACAATCGGTCCATTCACTAGACCATCGATCGTTTCAATAGATCTACATCACATTCATAGGTCATTTCACTAGACCAAATTAATTTTCACAGGTTGTTTCAATAGACCTACTATTAATCACACTTGGCCGTTTTACTAGGCCGATTAGTATTCATATTTCGGTTAACATTCACAATTAGCACATAAGGAACAAATTCAGGCAACACAATTCAAAATGCAAACCAAGATTCATTTCATAAATCTAGAATAGAAACCACTCAATCCATAACTTCTTGCTACTAGAAATAAATAGCGTTAACTACCAACCACTATCCTTTCTAGAACTAAAACCAAACAATTCTTCCTTCCACTTCCAATTTCACTTTCTTTCTAAAACTTCCTTTAGGTTTTCCACTAGTCATTTCCTCTTCCTTATCATCTTCAATCATGATTGGGGATGCCTCGGTCCCTTCTATGTCCTAAGCAAAATTCTTAACAGGTACTTCCTTAATATTCTGAACGGTAGGGACTTCTGACTCTGCTTGGTTTTCTTCCCTAGCGTTAGCAGTCCTAAGATCCTGCAACTCATAGTAATATCTGTACGCCTCTTCTCTAACCTTAGCAACCTACTCTTCTGTCTTGTTTATTTCTTCTCTCGTTTGCCTTAGCTCAAGTTCTGCCTTCTCTAAATCCACACTTAAATGTGTTGTTCTCTCTATGGCGTTCATCTTCAGCATTTGTTCTATCATAGCATCTCCTCTATATTTTCGGAGCTTCTGAGAGAACCTATGTATCTGCCTCGGTCTTCCTTTGATGGGTTTACTCTCTAAGGTCTTCTTCAATGTTTTCCTTATAGCTTCCATTTCCTACAATGAAAGAACTATTCATTAGGGATGACCAAAACTGGTTCCGGGCCTGGTTCCGGTTCGGAAAATGTATGACCCTTAACCGGCCCGGTTTGCTCACGGTTCCGGTTAATCCGGTTCCGGTTTTCTCCCCGGTTCGTCCGGTTCCGGGCTTTTTCCGATCCGGTTCCGGTCCGATTCTATTGAAAAACAATGAATTTTCGTCCGGTTTCGGGTTTTTTCCGGTCCGGTTCACCATTTTGGTGACCCTTAACCGGCCCGGCTCCAAACCGGTTTCGGTTAACCCGGTTCCGGTTTTCGTGACAGTTCATGGCGGTTTCGGGCTTTTTCGATCCGGTTTTCCGGTTTCGGTCCGGTCCCGATCCGGTTTGGCCATCCATACTATTCATCAGTACCTTATGACCTCAAAATAGTGTATAATAATCATAAATAACAGTCGCATAATCCAACGATAATTTCTTAGTTTAACAAGAATTCATAATTTTATTCCTAGAGAAATTGTATCCTAACATTCTCCGTCCCAAAATACTTTCTAGGTAGGCCCAATCATAATTAAGTACTACTCTCTTCTAGTAGCCTTAACAATCTAAGATCTCCCATGTGACCTAAAGCCAAGGCTCTGATACCAACTGTAATGACCCCAACTTTCCACAAATATCAATAATACTTATTAACTAATAAAATATCCTCCAATGGGCAACTAAAATCATAATTCAAATACTAACTAAAATTCAAAATACCTTAAATGCGGATAACGACATAAAATTTAATGGCTAGTACAAGCCACTAGCTCAACAACTATAACTACTTAACAAAAAGAAACTACTTGAATAACTCCCGCCATAATCCTTGCGACGGTCCAACTTCCTACTTATTACCTGTAAGAAAATAATGGGGAAGGGGTGAGCTAACAATGCTCAGCAAGTTCATACGGCGCCTTTCCGGGTACTAAGGAAGAGGTGACTGAAAGAACGATAACAACGAATACTTCAATGAACGGATAGATATTCAAGAACGGAATATTCAAAATACAGTTCCAAAACAGTTACTAAGTATAGAAAACACTTTCATGAGTTTGAAAACATGTGGCTTCACAAAAGAGCATTTTTCAAATATAACTTTCAGGAACTCCACAAAATACTTCACTTTATTTCACAAAACACTTTGCAAAAGATTACACCTTAAAACACTTTACTTTACTTCCATCCAATCACAACACTTTAGGGATTAAGAAGTTACTAGCTGTACCCAGGGCTCGGGTTTCTACTGACCGCACCCAAATAACCGGTATATCATGATAACCTACATCACTTCATCAAGCAATGTAATAGGGTCCCATATGTCCTTTTCAGGGACTGGGATAACTATAAGGGTCCACATGTTCCTTTCCAGAACTATGGATAACTATTGGGGTCCACATATCCTTTTCAGAATTATGGATAACTATTGGGGTCCACATATTCTTTTCAGAATTATGGATAACTATTAGTCCTACATAGGACGATTGGATAACTTTACTTTCACAAAACTTCACCTTGTTAACTTTCAAAGGTGCTCATATAATTAAGAACAAAACAATAACAATAACAATCATACTCATGATATCCCAATTGAACAATAACATATCAAAATGGTAGATATCCAAAGAACGCTAACACAACGGAATGGATATATTTTTAAAATACTACCTGCCACATAGGTAGATATAATTTTTATAAAAACATAGAATGGATTCCGAACAAAGGAATGAAACCAAGTAACTAAGAACATAATGTTGGAATTTGGTTTTGTAAAAGTAAGGTTTGACCGACTTTTGACCAAGAATTCCATAAGGTTTCATTTTAGGAAAATGGAAATTGATTGCATATTAATAATCTATATTTGGAGTAGATTAATTTGATATATTTACTTTCTCAAAACCAATTAAGTGGTGAATGAGAAATTAATGTTCAAAGTATGAAAAAAGAAATGGGTATATGAAAAGTTTATGGGATATGGAATAGTTATCCCACATTGCTTAAAGATGTAAAGTAATGAGAGTTTATAAGTGGATCCATCCAAAGGAGTAGTCAACAAGTTGATCTCCTTGGGCCAACCTAGTTGGACCATTGGGCCAACCATGCATCCAAGTGGGCTATTGAGCTAGTTTTATTCTAGCTCAAAATGGACCCACAACCCGCGAAGGGCGGAATGGGTGGTTTAGGGCGCACTTTGCACTTCGCACGACCGCATCGTCGCTAGGAGCTAAGGAGCCTTAAACTTTTGACAAAAGTTGGCTCGGTTCATGGTTCGATTCGGTCCAAGGCGGGTTCGGCTTGGCAATGGTGGGCCGTCGGATGCTTGGCTCGTATGGTTCATGGTAATTGGGCTAGAGGCGGCTACTAATGGGTCTTGGGCCGAAGCCCAGTTGATGGTGGGAACAGATTCAATGGACTTGGACCATGGGTCACAAGCCTCTTGGGAATGGGTGGGTCAGATGACCTTTGCTCCAACAGATCTGAGCCTTTCATTCAGATCAGATCCGAGGGTCCAGATTCCACAAGACACCATTTGTGGCTATTACCAATAGACACCTTAACTCTTCATACACTATAAATAGACCCCCTGGTTTGACAAATAAATTCACTCAATCATTCTTTCACTTCACATATTCACTCTCTCTTCTCACTGGAAGTAGAGAATCACTTATCTAACGGAGTTAGATAATTAACTGAATTATGGAATTCAGTCACAGAATTCAACGGAATTCTTAACATCATCTGTTAGAAGAAAAAGCATCTCGTTGCATAAGTCTTCTTCAAAGTCTGGAAGTGTCAAACACGAATTTTATTCGCCGAAGTCATTAATTTGGAGTGCTCCTATTAATGACTGTAAAGTCATTTCATCTTGAGAGAAGATTGCCGCTAATCCGTAAGCAACAGTGCGGGGCAATATCTTCTTGCGGAGATTGTGTCCAACACAAGACTCGACTTCTTTAATTACTCGGTTTGCTTTAATTTCCGCATTCTAGTTTATCTTTATTTCATGCCCCGTTAATTATGTTATGGTTCATTATATTATTTGTCATTTCGTTAAAATTCAAGAAAGCCTTTTTTATTGTCAAATAGACAACTTTCCCAACAATCGCAAGAAGATATTAACGCTTTCTTATTTTTATGACAAATATGAGCCAATGATGATGGACAACCGAAGGACATTATCGTTAGAGACTTAACGAGAAAATGACGGTTTCCAAGGAAGGATAACTAGAAGAGCATTGGAAGTTAACTAAAAGATAACGAGAAGGTCAACAATAATCCCGGAAGTGATTCAAAGAATTGTTGACAACATAGAGCGGACTTATAATCGAATAACCAATATTCGCCTAGGCATATAACCGAAGAGGAAGAGGATGATGATCCAAATTCTCCAAGGCAAATAAACCGAATAGAAAGAGGATGATGATCCAAATTCGCCAAGGCAAATAAACCGAAGAGAAAGAGGATGATGATCCAGATTTGCCAAAGATAACCGAAAAGGAGGATGATGATGATGATCCAGATCAAATAAGACGGATAGCCAATCTGCAAAGACAGATAGCCGCAGAAGAATGGAATCAAGAAAAAAAATCTCATCTGTAGGACGTACATATCGAGTGGACCAAATGATGCCCATTCAAAGAGCACTGTCTCATGGGGACAACCAAAGAGTTGTAGAACACTTTGGAAAGTACTATAAGGTTCAAGGAACCGGCTCCAAGATTTGTTACAAGATGTGGTAAGACCAATCACGTAGCAACAGTTTGTCATATTCCAAGAAGGGAAATGGACAACATGAATCAAAGTCAACGTCAACGAAAGGTTGAATAGGCTTGATTGAGAACTAAGGGGGTTTGAAGCCAACTTAGCAAGTTGAAGGTCAACCCATGAGAATGGTGGATAGACACTGGAGCTGAAACTACCCACCATATATATGCTGATAAAGAGAGCTTCTCATAATACACTCCTTTCAATGGAAGGAAGGTGTAAATGAGAAACTCTACTACTTCCAATGTCGTGGGACTTGGAAGGGTTATGCTGAAGATGACTTCAGACAGAGAACTGACTCTCGTGAATATGCTGCATGTCACAGACATTCGCAAGAACCTAGTTTCCAGATCAATGTTGAGCTAGGCTGGATTTAGACAAATGTTTTGAGTCAGATAAAACTATATTGACCAAGAAAAATTTGTTTCTTGGTAAAGGGTACCTTGCCCAGAGGCAAAGAGCATCGTTGTTTCTTATGTTTACCTTTTGAAAGGTTCTAATTTATGGCATGATAAATAAGGTTATGTGAATTTCAACACAATTAAGATGTCAGTGAATCAAGAATTAATTCTCATGAATAAATTCGATTCAACTGACAAGTGTGAAATTTGTGTGGAAGATAAAATGACTAAGTCATCATTTTCTTCAGTAATAAGAAACACGACACCTCTTGAGTTAGCTCACACAAATAATTGTGATCTAAAGTTAGTGCAAACTCGAGGTGGAAAAAAGTATTTAATTACTTTATAAATGGTTGCACAAGACATTCTCTTGATAAGGAAGGATGAAGCCTTGGAGGCTCTCCAAACTTATAAGAATGAAGTTGACGAATCAACTTAATATAAAGAAGATTCGAAAAGCTAGAATGAGGGGAATATGCGGCGCCATTTGAGGATATTTGTGAGGTTTTCGGCAGTATTCATCAAACGATCGCAACATATTCAACACAGTCTAATGCAGGAGCTAAACGCAAGAATCATACTCCTTAAGAGATGATAAATGCAATAAGCTCTGGCTTAACCGAATTTGTGGGGAAGCTGTACTGTCATTTTTTTTTTGAGATACCCAAGAAAAGATTTGATAAAACTAATTACAGATTATGGCATAATCGTAAGACGTTTTATAAATACTTTAAGTGTGGGGGTACACCTCAATTGTGGGGATACACCTCAAGTGTGGGGGTACACCTCAAGTGTGGGGGTACGAGCTAAAGTAAAAGTACTTAAGCCAAAGACAAGGAATTTGGTATTCCTTGAAATCATATTTCCTTGAAGTAAAAAGGAAATAATATAAGTTTAAGAAGAGAACTTATAAAACTGTAAAAGATTTATCTTAATAGTAAGATGAACTAAGACACAGTTTGTGAACAAAAGAAGCTAGTCTTTTGGTCCTAATTTTCTATGGTAGAAAATTAAACGAAAACTGTTAAATAATATTGTTAACATTTAAATGAATAGTTCATCATACATTTGGTAGTTGGTTGATCTTCTTCCATAATGCGAACCGTTGAGTTGCAAATTGGTCCTTAAAAGGAAATATTTGAAAGATAAATCTATAGACTGAAAACTCTTGAAAGATAAGACTTTCATAAAGTGTAGTCAAGGGAGTTAGAATTTCAAAAGATAGATTTCTAAAAGGAAAATAATCTTGAGAAATAAACTCTATTGAGGCGGATTGTTAATCTGAAAAAGCAGATTATTGATCTCGAAAGCGAGACTCTCGAGATATAGAATCTGAAGAGAAAGATTCTTAAAATGATAGACTCTTTAATGGTAGAGTCATAAGAGTTAGATAAATTCTCAAAGATAGACTCTCGAAAAGCTAAATTCTTGAGAAGTAACAAATAGATTCTTGAGAGATGGAATCTATAAGGCAGAATCTTGAGAGGTAATCTCTATAAGATAGATTCCTGAGAGGTAGACTCTAAGGAGGTCAAACCACTTAGAGATACAGAATACTTGGGAAGTCGGACCGGTACAGAGATGATAACTACTCGAAGAATCTGACCGATAGAAGAATTTGATCACTCGAAAGGATTGACCATTCTAGAGAGACTAAAAGTCTAAATAAAAAATTGTAATAAATCACTAAGTATAGTCAAAGTACTTGGAGTACTTAAAGATATTCTTGTGATTACAGATTACAATAAATGAGATATTCGATAGTATGAAAAGGATATACTAATTGGATATCAGACACAAATAAACTCCATGGTGAAAAATGTGTTCACAATAAATGGAGCAGCGGTGTCAAACTTCCAAGACAACATGAACAACTCGATTCAATAAGAAATCTAAGTCGACAGCGTTAGATAAAGATAAAAGCTGAATGGTCTTGGAAGATATTCCTTTGTGGAATAAGTTTGTGTCTACATGACCTAAGGCATTGTGACGACAATGATAAATAGGAAAAGGTGTAGAACATCGTGGTAAGTCAAGACACAACGGTCATTGACATATTACCATAAGACAATTGATCTCAAATGAGACTGTCACAACTGGCCATGTGAAGTCAAAAACGGATCCGTATACCAAAAGGTATGAATAGGAGATCAAATTGTCTGGTAAGGGGAATGAAGTTAAAAACCCACACAAACAAAGAAATCCATAGTGGACACTCAACCTTGAGAATTGGAGATCCCATGCCCTTGGTTCAATGAGACAACTAAATTACGAAAATTCTAGTATGTGTTCTTAGAACTAATTATAACTCATTCTCAGAAGCCATCTAAGTGCTAAAATACCTGATGACGTGTGGTGAGGGTAAGCTTAAAGCTTTTAATGATTCCTATACCTAAGTGGTGGAGTATAGCAGGATACTCTTTATGGGAGATCACATATATAAGTGAGAAGTAATAAGGTCGCTACTAAATTGAAACACTTATGAATCAAGAACGGTCCAGGGCCGAAATGGATAAAACGTGAGAGCAAAACGTGTTAGAGCTGTTATTGTGTGAGTACTATTGTCTTGGTATACACTATACAGTCACTGGTTCAAAGCGTCTCGCTACCAAATGGCTAGTATATCCGATAGTATTTCACTAGGGAAGGTTCAAGGCCATAAGCTACCTATCTCGATGCAATAATAGTTCGCCAAAACTTCCAGACGAGTCTGCATTCATGCATGCATTTAATTTGTCATTCATGCGGGGGATTGTTGGAATTTGGTTTTGTAAAAGTAAGGTTTGACCGACTTTTGACCAAGAATTCCATAAGGTTTCATTTTAGGAAAATGGAAATTGATTGCATATTAATAATCTACATTTGGAGTAGATTAATTTGATATATTTACTTTCTAAAAACCAATTAAGTGGTGAATGAGAAATTAATGTTCAAAGTATGCAAAAAGAAATGGGTATATGAAGAGTTTATGGGATATGAAATAGTTATCCCAAATTGCTTAAAGATGTAAAGTAATGAGAGTTTATAAGTGGATCCATCCAAAGGAGTAGTCAACAAGTTGATCTCCTTGGGCCAACCTAGTTGGACCATTGGGCCAACCATGCATCCAAGTGGGCTATTGAGCTAGTTTTATTCTAGCTCAAAATGGACCCACAACCCGCGAAGCGCGCGAAGGGCGGAATGGGCGGTTTAGGGCGCGCTTTGCACTTCGCACGACCGCATCGTCGCTAGGAGCTAAGGAGCCTTAAACTTTTGACAAAAGTTGGCTCGGTTCATGGTTCGATTCGGTCCAAGGCGGGTTTGGCTTGGCAATGGTGGGCCGGCGGATGCTTGGCTCGTATGGTTCATGGTAATTGGGCTAGAGGCGGCTACTAATGGGTCTTGGGCCGAAGCCCAGTTGATGGTGGGAACAGATTCAATGGACTTGGTCCATGGGTCACACGCCTCTTGGGAATGGGTAGGTCGGATGACCTTTGCTCCAACAGATCTGAGCCTTTCATTCAGATCAGATCCGAGGGTCCAGATTCCACCAGACACCATTTGTGGCTATTACCAATAGACACCTTGACTCTTCATACACTATAAATAGACCCCCTGGTTTGACAAATAAATTCACTCAATCATTCTTTCACTTCACATATTCACTCTCTCTTCTCACTAGAAGTAGAGAATCACTTATCTAACGGAGTTAGATAATTAACTGAATTATGGAATTCAGTCACAGAATTCAACGCAATTCTTAACATCATCTGTTAGAAGAAAAAGCATCTCGTTGCATAAGTCTTCTTCAAAGTCTGGAAGTGTCAAACACGAATTTTGTTTGCCGAAGTCATTAATTTGGAGTGCTCCTATTAATGACTGTAAAGTCGTTTCATCTTGAGAGAAGATTGCCGCTAATCCGTAAGCACCAGTGCGGGGCAATATCTTCTTGCGGAGATTGTGTCCAATACAAGACTCGACTTCTTTAATTACTCGGTTTGCTTTAATTTTCGCATTCTAGTTTATCTTTATTTCCTGCCCCGTTAATTATGTTATGGTTTATTATATTATTTGTCATTTCGTTAAAATTCAAGAAAGCCTTATTTATTGTCAAATAGACAACTTTCCCAACACGTAATCCCTTACCTTGGGTTACTTGCGTTTCCTTGCAAATCCCTCTTGCACAAATCTACAATCATACAAAAGCGAAATCTCAACCTTAGGTACAATTAACTTCTATCTACTTAGTACCATTAATCCTTTTATCCACTTGGTTAACCTATAAGTTATTCTACTTAACTCCTTTTATGGTTAACTAATACCCTAATAATGTTACCAAAACATCCTTAGGGTTTCTAGGATCAATTCCCATTTACCTCCAATACTACACTTACACATACTAATTTCACCTTATTTAGCACACACAACACACACTGATTTCACCTTCAGCAACACACACTTCAGCAACAGACACCAAAATCTGCCCACACGCACCCAGCTTCTCGACATAACACACACACACATCACTCTCTGTACACACAACAGCAGCCACACCACACTGTAGCATACATACAACACATGCACAGTAATACACACGCATGCACAGCAACACACCCGCATGCACACCCATAGACAGATCATTACACACATAAAACCCTAGCTTTCTCTCATGATCCTTGGTTTGCAACACCTTAGGTTTCACCCTTGATTACATACCCAACCTTAATCAATATTAGGTTTTCATAAAATAAATCAATCAACACAAGGCACTTAGATTAATCCTCAATTAATCACAATATCATAAACCAAACCCTAATTAAATATCAAGAATTTTCTAGGGTTTTTTTTTCTAGGTTTTAAATTCAAGGACAATAATTTTAAAAGGAAATGAATCATTTACATGGCTTGGTTTTGATTGTAACAATGTTCCAGCTTTGCCTTCTCCTTTTTTTTTTTCTTCAAGTCCACGGCTGACTCTCTCTTTCTCAGCCTCACGGTTCTCTCTCTCTATTCGACAGTTTCAAGGTGCCGCCTCCCTCTTTCTCTCTTTTCTTTGTTTATGAAACTAATGTTAACCCTAGGTTTTAGAAGATGTATTTATAATTAGGTTTCCTAATCCTAGGCCCAAAAGGTAATCCAATTTAATTAGATAACCAACCCAATAATAACTCAGCCCAATTCACAATCCTTTTAACAAAAGGTAACTCAATTAATTTATTTAAATAGAACAATTTAATTAATGAAGTAATTATTAATTAAAAGAATTAAACCAATTAATATAAACAAAATAATTACATAAATTTCGGGTTACTACACGTCATTCCCACTATGTCGACCTAGGTATAAAATAACGTATAATGACTAGAGCACATAATTCTTGTATGTCGACAAGGCATACTCTTTTATCCTGAGCTAGGCATAAATCAAAGCCGACGAGTGATTCATCAAAAGACGAGGAGCACATCCTCGTTCATCAACAAGGCAAGTAAATGATCTTCCCTATCCTTACTCTCCTCTCTTCCTCGTCACTCATTCAGGCCGACCAAGCATAACAAACCGAGGAGGACGCCTCCTAGGTATACGGAAAGAAGGCAATACTAATCCTACTCAAATGATGATTGTGGGTTGTTATAATCCAACCAAGATTATAACCTCCTCTCACACAACTTCCTAATTAAATAAGTACTATATATCCTTACACCTACAAATACAACCTATAATTCACATATTTTGGTAACACATCTTTTAAATCTAAACTCTTGTCAATTGATTTCTCTCTATATCACACAAATACTTACTCTCACGCCAGAGGACCTTCGCCGGTGAAGCCCCGTCTTAGTTTACGTGTTTATTTATCTTTTTCAGGCTATTCAAACATATAGGATACAACCTGCCGCTGTATTTTGTCTGATCCGAACATTTTTGGCATCATCAGTTTGGTTATATTGTCGGGAAATGATTTGTATTATCATTGAATAGCTTGAAAAAAATTTGCTTCACTTTCCTAATCCTAATGGAGGAAGGGCGTACCGCAAGTATCACTCCTGATCCAGATAATATTCTTGTGCAGGAGGCTCATGGTACACTAGAACTACTTTTTCTCTTGCCAATGGGGAATTCCCCACTACAAGAAAAATTAGATTTTACTACAAAACTAATATTATCGCAAAAACAAAGAGAATTGTCTACGAATAAATAATTCATCGCTAATGTAAATCTTTAAACTACAAAATATTTTTGTAGCTAAATTCTCATTTTCTTGTAGTGCCCCCTCCTCAACCGTTGATTGATGGGCTACCACCCATAGTAATGAATCAGCGTTATAGGGGACAACCAGTAACCGAGATATTGCTGCCAAACCCTCGTCGTCGTCGGCGCTAAGGAAGGCTTGCTGGCAGCCAGACGGGGAAGAATGCCGCCCACTGGGGCACGGGGGCTTCCCCCCCAAGTTGATCACAGAACTCTCTTACATCAACAAATGAAAACTCTGCAACACATTTATGAAATACAAAATGCCTTACTACAGTTGGATCCTGAGCACTCCCTGCCTGAATTCTTGAGGCATACAAAGACTGGAAATTCCCTTGGAAGGGAAAGTCATGTTGATAGGCGTGGTAGTCAAGGAAATAGAGAAAATATTCCTCCTGGCCAACATCCTCCTCATCATGGCATTGCTGGTAGTTCCAAGCAAAACCCCTAAGATATCCCTACTCGTCATAAGGCTCCTACACATGGAAACCCACAAAACAATGAGAATTTGAGAAATCATCTGAACCATCAGAGGGACCAGGATGTTGATTCTGCTGACTTGAGAGCAAGGCTTAGTTAGGCAAGGGAAAAATCCCCTCCTCATTATACCCCCTCTCCTCGACATAGGAGCCCTCATCGACATAGGAGCCCTGGTCATCACAGGACTCCTCCCCATCCAGAAATGGCACCTAGAAGGGACAGAGCAACATTTGGACATGGGGAAAATCACCAGGAACATGTGGAACACAGTAGAGTGAAAGGGCACAAAAAGAAAGAAAGGACTCACTGTAGTTCTCATTTTAGCTCGGGGATCGATGCAAGAGATATTCTCCTCTTGAAAAAGAGACTAGATGAAATGGAAATGGGGAGGAAGGAAGTGGATGATGATGATACCAGTGCCACCTGTCCTTTCTCCCAGCGTATTAATGATCTACCTCCCAATCCTGCTCTTAAAATCCCAAGTTTTGATAAGTATGCGGGAACCACCGATGCATGGGATCATGTGAAAATTTTTGAATCCACCATGGCCCTCCTCACCAAGGCAGATGACTTTGTCTGCAAGGCTTTAGCGAGTATCTTCTCCGAAACAACTTTATCCTGGTTCCATGAGCAAAAGAAGGGAATAATCGATAGCTGGAAAATAATGAGAAGGAGGTTTCTGTACCACTTTGCCACAGCAGAGAAGAGGAAGAAAAGATTGACTGACCTTGCTAACATTGAGCAAGGGAGGAATGAAACAACTCTGAGCTACTACAATCGATTCAGAGCCATGGCAGACCAAGTGGAGGAGAGCCTGACAGGCCAGGAGGTGATTGTTTGTTTTAACTCCGGACTAAGATCCGGACAATTAATCTATGAACTTTCTGCCAGAGAGCCTAAGTCAAATTCTGATCTGTACAACGTGACATATGCTATAGCTATGTTAGAAGAGAAAAGTAAAAAGAGGTCTGAAAAACTAGAAGCAGATGCAGCTGGCACCAAACAGGCTTCGAATGGAAGTAGCTACAAGGGGAAGAATAGAACTCGAGCTAATGAAAAGGCCGAGGTTTTCACCCCTCTCACCAAACCTATAACAGAGATCATACAGTTGGTGAATCTACCAAGCCCCCGACCGCTCGATGAAAGAAAAAAATACACTCGTGACAGCTCCAAGTATTGTGCCTTTCATAAGGATCACGAACACGACACGGAGAATTGCATCTCCCTCAAGAGAATGATCCAGAGATGGGTAAGGTCTACCACATCCCCGCCTGGATCCATAAGGAAGAAGAAGTTATTAGCTTCTCTCCTAATGAGCTGGCTGGAAGCCACGCAGCTCGAGAACAACCCCTAGTAATCAAAGGGATTGATAACTGTAAACACGGAAGACTCCTCATAGACTCGGGAGCATCCAAGGACATTCTATATTATTCCACCTTCCAAAAGATGAACCTTAAAGACAGCAAGCTAGAGCCATATTCTGGAAGACTAGAAGGGTTCACCAACCACAAAGTTATCGCCATGGGGACAATTGACTTATTGCTGGAAGTGGGGGAACATCTCTTTCGAGCTGAGGACACGGTAACAATCATGGTCATTTACTTGTCAAGTGACTACCATGCCATCATAGGAATTCCAAGTCAAGGCAAACTTGGGTTGGTCGCCTCACTCCCTTACCAGCGAGTTTAATTTCCCACTCGGACTGGAATCGGATGCGTGAGGGCGACCCCATGGACTTATTGGAGCATGTAATGAAGAGCAGAAAATCATCTAGAAAGGTGGAGGTACACACGCCAGAGGAAAATCTGAAAATCTCTAAGTCTGTAAAGACTACAGGCACCAGTTCTAGGCTGAATCTGATTTTTGAAACAGAGAATGGGCAACACATGACACTAGATAACCACGAAAGCAATGACACAATTATGTCCATCCTAGATATAGCTTCTCATCTCGTCAGCAGCCAGAACTAGGGGATCAACCCTGACTTGAGACAAGGAGAGCCACCGGACGTAGACGAACTAGTTGAGATGGAAGACCTAGACATAAATGGTGAGGAAGGTAGAAGGCTCAGAGAGATAATTTTTGAAACTTTACAGTTTCGAGATGGTAGAGAAATGGAGCACGTAGATGAATTGAAGGAAATTATACTCAATCCCGACTATATTGAGCAAAAAATAAAAATCGAGAGCCAGCTCTCCCCAGAAGAAAGGGGAGAGATCATCACCCTTCTAAAAATAATATGGATGCCTTTTCCAGGAAGGTCAAGGATATGAGAGGGATAAAAGAAGAGGTAGCTGTCCACAAGTTGGAAGTTGACCCTTTTGCCAAACCTATCAAGTAGACACGGAGAATTTTTACGAACGATAAGGAAGATGCAATCATGGAAGAAGTGCAGAAATTGCTAAGAGCTGGAATCATCAGGGAAGCAATCTACCCCGTTTGGTTGGCCAATGTTGAGATGGTCAACAAAAATAACAGGAAATGGCGAATGTGTGTATACTTTACAGATCTTAAGAAAGCCTGCCCGAAAGATAGCTACCCTCTACCCAGAATTGGCAAGCTGGTAGACTCCATTGCAGGACAAAGAACCCTCAGCTTCCTAGACACCTACTCTGGCTATCACCAGATAAAAATGGCCGAGGAAGATATTGAGAAAACAGCCTTGCAGGCAGCTGGAGGAATTTATTGCTACACTATGATGCCCATCGGGCTTAAAAATTCGGCCGCAACCTACCAGCGCATGGTCAACAAAGTCTTTGGGGAGAAGATAAGACATAACATGGAAGTCTACATAGATGACATGGTCATCAAGACTAGGAGTGGCAGTCATGCCCTACACTGAATCCATGTAAATGTGTGTTTGGGATGACGGCCGAAAAGTTCCTAGGCTTTATGGTATCAAAAAGAAGAATTGAGGAAAATCAGGAGAACATCAAAGCCTTGATTGACATGAATTAACCTACCAGCATCAAGGAGGTTCGAAGGCTAAACAGAAAAATAGCTGCCCTTAGGAGAGTTATTGCAAAGTCTGCGGAAAAATCACTGCCTTTCTTCAAAGTATTGAAGGGGACCAAGAACTTCTCCTGGATATCTGAATGCTATAAATCATTCAAACAGTTGAAAGAGTACTTGGGATCCCCTCCTTTGTTGAGCAGCTCAGTTATTGGAGAGATGTTGTATTCCACGAACCACACTATAGCTGTGGTACTAGTCCAGAAGGAAGGAACCACTCAAAAACCAATCTATTATGTCTCCAAGGCATTGTCAGATGTGGAGAGTAGATACTTCAATGCAGAGAAGATAGCCTATTCACTAGTTATAGCAACAATAAAGCTACGGACATAGTTTTCTGCACATCCCATAACTGTGTATACCAATGCACCCCTGAAGAAAATCTTGCATAAGTTGGACAGCTCAGGAGGTCTCCTTAATTGGTCTATCGAGCTTACTGAGTTTCATATCAGATACCAACCTAGAAAGACACTCCTAGCACATCCTCTGGTTGATTTCATGGTTGAAACGGCCTTCATAGGAGAGCACGACTCCACCTCCCATATGTGCAAAAAACCTGTGGAAGAATCAACCATCTAGCTCCAATCCAACTGCTGGGTCGTATACATAGATGGTTCAGCCACTAAGGAAAAAAGCGGAGCTGGAATTGTACTAGTAAGTCCCGATGGGGAGCACACCATCAAATACATAATCAGATTCAAGTTCCCTGGTTCCAACAATTAAGCTAAGTACGAGGCCCTGATATTTGGCATAGAGTTGGCATCCTTTTGTGGAGCAACAAAAATTGCCGCCTTCTGTGACTCCCAGCTCGCTGTGACTCCCAGATCGTAGTCAAGAAAATAAAAGGGGAGTACAACACTCAACATCCCATACTTATAAAGTATAAAGACCTAGTACTAGACATGAAAAAAAAGCTAGAACTTTTTTGAAATCAATCAGAAAGGAACGGAAGATAATCAAGTAGCAGATGTTCTATCTAAACTGGCAACTATTGGCGTGGCAAATCCTGACTCTAACCCACTCATAGTCTTTGCCGAATAACCTTCCTACGAAAGACTACAAGTAATGCTCCTAGATGGGGAGGAGAAGTGTTGGATAAATGACTACCTAGACTTAATTGAAAAGAACCAACTCTCAGAGGATGAAATGCGTGCTAGACTTATCAAGAAAAAGTCAGTAAGGTTAACACTGATGAACGAAATTCTCTACAGAAGATCATTCACAAAGCCCTTGCTAAGGTGTGTCTATCCCAAGGAAACATAAAGTCTCTTGGGAGAAGTCCACGAAGGCATCTACGGGGGCCAGAACCTTAGCTGACAAAATTATCACGCTAGGTTACTACTGGCCAAACTTGAGATATGACACACAAGCCTACGTAAGAAAGTGTGATAAGTGCCAGAGATATGCTGATATCCCTAGACTTCCAGTAGTGGAACAGACAATCATAATTCCTGATTGGCTATTTGAAATGTGGGGAATCGACATCATCGGACCCTTCCCCCCCGACCCAAGGCAATTGTAAGTACGTGATCGTGGTAGTCGATTACTTCTGCAAATGGATAGAAGCAAAAGCCTTAGCTAAAATAATAGAGGAGAACACAATCAATTTTGTCCACGACTCCATCTGGTATCGCTTCAGGGTTCCACACACTATCATCTCAGATCATGGTCTCCAGTTCTCTAAGGCATTTATAGCAGAGCTAGACAGACTAGGAGTCAGACACATCAAGTCATCTATGAGCAGACCTCAATGCAACAGACAAGCGAAAGCATCCAACAAGTTGGTGCTAACAGCCCTCACCAAGAACCTAGAAAGAAGTGATGGTAGATGGTTGGATGAACTTCCCTTAGCTTTATGGGCAGTTCGCACAACTACTCGGGGGCCTACTAGGGAAACTCCATTCGAACTAACCTTCGGATCTTAGGCTATGGCACTAGCTGAGATGACTATCCCTACAATAAGAAACTCTAACTACAATGAGCAAGTCAACAGGATCCTAGACCTAGACCTAGACCTAGTAGATGAAAGAAGACTAGCTCCTCAGATAATGATGGTGAACTACAAGCAGAGGGCCAAAGCCTATCATGACAAAAGGGTCAACAAGAGAGTATTCCAAGTCAGAGATTGGGTACTTAGAAAAATTGAAGCAACTGGAAGAAAGTCAGAACAAAAGAATATCTCCCCTAATTGGGAAGGCCCCTATATCATCACTCAAATTATTAGAGAAGGGACCTACAGGATGAAGACAACAGATGGGCAAGAGCTGAAACATCCTTGACAACCTGATCATCTTTGGAAATACTATCATATTGGTTTATAGTTTGTTCTGATGTAATAGATTAGTACTTGTTAGTCTTTTTCTTTTTAAATAAGATACGATTACAGTTTAATTTGATCAGTTTCAGTTAATAAAGATTTAATTTTTATCAAGAAAATGACTAGCAAATCAACTCTGAATGACAATGAGCCACTTCCTCGGCATTTAAAAAGACCAAATTTTTTTTCTTAAAACCTATTACCGAACGACCTTCCTCGGCATAGAGAGGTGAAACATCAAAAAATTGCCTAACACCTATGACTGATTGACCTTCCTCGGCATGTAGATGTAAAACATCAAAAAATTGCCTAATACCTATGATCGAACGACCTTCCTCGGCATAGAGAGGTAAAACATAAAAAAATTGCCTGAGACCTATGACCGAATGACCTTCCTTGGCATGGAGAGGTAAAACATCAAAAAAATTTCCTAAAATACATATGAATGAACGACCTTCCACGGCTTAAAGAGGTAAAACATAAAAAATTGCCTAAGACCTATGTCCGAACGACATTTCTCGGCATATAGAGGTAAAACATTAAAAATTTTCTAAGACTTATAACCGAACAACCCTCCTCGGCATGAAGAGACAAGCCCTAAAAATAACCCAAGTGTTATGCCAAGCAACCTTCCTCGGCTTAACGAATAAATTTGCAAGCTATCTAAGTGTTTATATCGAACGAGCTTCCTCGGTTTAAGAACTAAATACAAATGACGAGGAAATCCTCCTCGGCTTCTCAAGAAAGTTGGGTACTTAAGCAAAGTGTTCAACATTTGTATCATTCAACATACATTCAGGCAATCAACATTCAAGACTAAAGCAGTTAAAAGCATGTGAAAAGTATTAAAGACGACGAGGAGATAAAGTAAATTCATTATATTGATATGGAAATCGAAGTACAAGGGGGCCCTATTATATCAACAAAAATAAAGGCAAAAATATCCTAAAGCCTGATCGTCTCCCTTAAATAAATCGTACTACTCGGGGGCGGCGTCTAGATAATGACTTGATCAGCTTTGGCTTCCTCAGTTTGCCTCTCCTCGACATTCTCTTCCTAATAAGAAGCTTCCTCATCTTGGATCTTTTCTATCAAAACTTTGATGTTTTAAGGATCAACGTGAGGGGGACCCTTGCTCCTCGGCCTTCCCTGGCATCTTGGCCAGCAATTACTCTAAGAGCATTCTCAAAAAATGGCACCAAGGAATGACGAGATCTGGCCAAATCATCATAAGCATCCTGGCAGACATGACGTGCAAGTCGGCCCACGTCGGCATGAAGAGTTGGGTCTACCAAGGCCCTTCTGGCTAAATGGAGATATCCATCAGAGTACATGGTGGCCATTTTGTCGGCCAGAGCTTGTCTGAAGGCCAAGCTGACCTTGTATTGAGAGATAGCCTCATCAATTTGAGTAGGCAAGCTAGCCTCTAACTATTTATACCAAGCATCTACTTCCTCGGCATTTCTCCCCAGTATGGCTACGAGCCTCTAAATTTCAGCCTGCACGGATTTGTTAGATTCCTCGGCCTTAGCTTGAGCCACCTTGGCTACCCTTTATGCTATCTCGGCCTCTGCCTTGGCCACTTTCTGCTAATTGACCTCCTTCCTGAGGGACTTGAGCAGTTCAACCGCCTTGGCCAGGTCAGCCTTGTTCTTCTCAATCTGACGATCAGGGCATTGCTCCAAGTCATTAGCTGCCTTGCTCCTGATTGCCTCGTAGGCAGTCACAGTTGCAAACTACACAAATAAAGAAAAACATCAGCAAAAAATTACAAGTGTTATGAAAAATGAAAGGGAAAAGTAAATGACGAGAAGGTTACCTCGCTGAGAAGGAGGCCTTTCCTATTGGCCAGATGCTCCCTGCTCAACTTTATGTCAATGAATTGATCAAGAAAGTCCTCGTCCATATCGCGGTGGACAATTGGTTGGCCAAGTCTAAGCTTTGGGCCTTTCCTGGCCAACACATCCAAACCTTTGATGGTGGGGACCGTCCATCTTTTGCCACCTTTTCGGCCTCGGTGTAAGTCTTTACATGCCAGGCAGTGACCTCCCCAGAGGAAGACGCAACAATTATTCTTTTGGAGGGAAGCTCCTCTAGCACGGTCTCCACCCTATGCCTATTTTGGGCAGGGGTTCTCTCACCGACATTGGCCTCCTCGATCTCAACCAGGCCGGCATTTCTCAGGGCCTCCTCATTTTCAGGAGCCAAAAATTGGGAGTTTTGCCCCTCTTCAGCGTGGGCCTCCTGCCCGTCAATACCCTCCTCGATGGAGGCACCAGCGCCCCCCACCGGCTTCAAGGAAAGTGCTCCATCTTTCTTGTTAGATAAGATGGCCTGATGAACGACATCGTCATCTCGTCTTTTAATTCAGGCTAAGGACCGAGAAGTCCTCCTCTTCAGCTTCACCTGTGCCTTAGGGTCCAGAATCTCCTCTTCCATCTTCTTTAACTGTTCTTTGGTTAGATATGTAAAGACGATAAGGAAAAATTAATATAGTGACGAGAAGGACTAAATCAACAACAAAAATTATACAAGTATGAAAGACGAGGAAGTAGAAAAATTTACAGCCGATAACGCCATCCTCGGCAAGGCACCAGTAGGACGAGCAATATTAATTCCTCTTCCCATCATGGCTTCACAAATAAAAGAACAAGGGTCAAAATTAGGATGAGGACGAGGAAAAGTATCCCTCTGCGTCCTATCAATTAAAATCGAGGAGGGATCCTTACCCAGCAAAGTACGCTCCAAATGGTCGAACTTCAGATAATAGAGGTCGATGTGATCAAGGATTTCAGTCCAACCGTGGAACAACACAATGTTTGGGGATTCAATGTCAAGATGGTCAATCCTAAACCGACTAGGATAACGCACGTCGGTTCTAGGAGATTGGTACCTCATTGAAATTACCCGATCCGGCAGACGCCCGAGCGCTTCGGATTATTCCTATTTTGTGAGGTGAATAATATTTTAAAGATTGGATGGATGAATTTCTTTGAAAAGAGATTTGCCACGCCGTTTTGTGATCCCAAAACATTGACAAAAGGCTTTTGATGTGAGATTTTGAGTTCGGATGTCACGTTACGCCTCGTGAAGAAATTTTTTTGCTCACCGGAAATGCCTCATGTCCATGAGACTTTCTAACCCTTTTTGAAAGTTGTGTGTATGTGTGTTCAAAATCAAGTGGCTTTGTAGTTTAGAAGAAGACAAAAAAAACTGTGCAGTTTTTAGAGAAAGTTGTTTAATTTGATAAAAGGGGGGTTTAAAACAAATCTGAAAATTGAAGAAAACTGGAAAACTGAACAAATATTACAGGATGCAAAATGATTCGTACGGATTAGTGTCCATTTACAAGAAGGTCCGTACGGATTAATATGTGCAGTAAACTGTTTTTTTGTATCTCATTTAATTCTTGATGTTATTTTGATTAGACTTGAGAAAGAAAGGTGACAACTTCTGGATTATGCAGGAAGTTGATCATAAAACACGAAAAAAAAGAAGCAAATGTCAAATCTTAGGGTTTTCATCTCTAAATCCTATGAACTAGAAACAGATGTGAGATCCACATCCAGTATCTAATACCCATGAACTAGAAAATGAAAGAAAAATATCTATCATATAGATACCTGAAGTAGTAGCAATTGTATTACCCTTCTTCGCCTTTAGGCCTTCCTTGCAGTTGCACTTCCAATGTCCAACCTCTTGGCAATGGTAGCAAACCGCATCCTTTTGAGATGCCTTGGGAGCCTCTTTGGCATCGACAACTTTTGCCTTAGGCTTTGCAACACTTGCTTTACCTTTGCCATCTTTCTTGTACCCTTTGCCTTTGTTAACCATTAACACAGTATCGGTTTTAGGCTTCTTGATATTCATCTCTGCGGTCTTAAGCATCGCATGCAATTCCGAGAGATTCTTATCCATGCCAGTCATGTGATAGTGCATAATAAAATGACTATAAATTTCAGGCAATGAATTCAATATCAAATCCGTGGCGAGTTCCAAACTTAACGGATTTCCAAGCCTATCGAGACGCTCAATGTAACCCTTCATCTTAAGGACATGATCTCCCACCGATTGCCTCTCTTGCATCTTGCATGCAGTTAGTGCCTTAACCACATCATACCTCTCATTTCTTGCTTGCACTTGGAACATTTTTTTTAAGCGCTCAGTAAGATCAAATGCTGTATCTATGTGCTCAAGGTCCTTTTGAAGAGCCTTAGACATAGTGTCTTGCATAAAGCATGCGATATCCATAGAATCATCATTATGTTTCTTATGTGCATCCCTATCAGCCCTAGAAGCATTTGGAGCAGGTTGAGGTGGAATGGGTTCATTGAGAACGTACAGTTTCTTCTCTTGATTTAGAACAATTCTAAGGCTTCTGATCCAATCAGAATAGTTTGTACCGTTCTTCTCAAGTTTTTCCTTCTCAAGGACAGATCGCAGTGACATGTGTTGATTATTGTGTGTATCCATTCTACAATAAAATATGCAAACAATATAAACATATATCAATATCAACACATTTATCAGCTAAGAGCAAATAATCTATTTCATAAATACTCCCACTAAATTATACACCTTCAAATACAAATATGTATCATATAATCATAGTAGGCTAAGATCCATATTTCACTTGATTTTGGTTTAACTGAGTCAATGCCCGAAATCAAGCTATTTAGGTAGAAACATCAATCATATCACTATATGACTCTTAGATCTTTTATGAGATTTCAATAGATATCATATATCAAAAGCATGTTTTAAATCTCATCTATGCCTTGGGTCAAATCTCATTTGAAAGCACCAATTAAATCAAAACCTTTTTCAAACATGTGAGACATGGAACGATGCACCTAACTGAGTCAAAACTACATCAACCATTATCTCACCTTGATCACAAATTAAGATATAAGATGCAGCCAACTGAGTCGAAACTACATCAAATACCCTAAAATATCACAAGTGTTCTAATAAAGGAATGGCATAAGATTTAAATATTTAGAAGGTTTTCAACATGTAACAAACATCGCATGGTTGTAACATAGATCTCATGTGAACATAATCATGAACATAGGGCTTCACAAAATATCATACAAACAATTTGATTCAATTTTGAGAAATTACAAATCTAATTTAATCATATTAAAAGATTAATAACCTATGCGATAAACTAATCTAATTAATTTATCATTAATCATGAATCATGGCATATCACATATACTTGTTTTTCATAAAAACAAAACATGTGGAATCTAGATCTATTTCATGTAACATGGTAGCAAATAATCATATTAAATCTAGCATGCAATTTCAATCCTAATCATGGCAAGACAGGGCTCTGATACCATTGTTGGATTTTGGGGTTACAAACGCAGTGGAAGATTTAATTTTAACATCAAAACCCTAGCCCTATGATCCGTCTAGCATGAAGAGATTAGAACGTCATGAAATAGAATTACATACCTCGAATGCGATGTAGTTTAACAAAGTAGATCTTCAAAATTCAAGCCTTGAACTTTGATGTCAAATCGGATCTTCAAACTTCTCCTTGATCTTCAATGTGATGAATTGATCCAAGCCTTAGGTGATAACGTAACCACCCTCTAATGGTAATCCACACGCGAATGAATCCAAGAACACCTTATTGATGGATTTCTAGATGATCCTCTTGATTATTGAATCAATATTCAATAATCAAAGCCTAAATTATGGAATAATTTGGGAAGCCTTTTTTATTCAAAATCAAAATCAATCTCTAAGGTTTCGTAAACATTAGAACAATGATGTGAGAGAGGAATTATGGCTGCAAAAGACTTGTATTTATATCACATTAAACCCTATTCAAAATAGGTTAGAAGTCCTTTGAGAATCCTTTTCCAATCCGTCCAAGGAAACGCGGCTTGACCGAAATTCGCCCAGGGCATGACTCATGCTCCTAGTCACGAGTCGTGAAAGGGCATCACGAATGGCCCCAAGCCAAATTCCAGTCGTGTCACGCTTCGTGACAAAAGATGCACTCGTGCCACGAGTCGTGAAAGGGCATCACGAGTCATGCCCATGGGCACGAGTCGTGCCCTTTCCCAAAATTCCAGATTTAGCTCGAATCAAATTCGTTCTTTTGTGCGTGACCCAAAAGGAATTATATTATGTTGGTAGTGAGTCAAAACATCAACCTCACAAGACATAAGTGACTTCTAGCAAATCATTATGTCCACCCAATTATTATAACATCAAAGCTTGATTCCTCAATAGTTCCAATGTTACAATCCCTTTGTCCACGATGTCCAATTGAACATGAGTTGTGAGCACCCCAACCCGGGACCTAACACGTGTCCCGAGCTAAGGGAGCTCAAACTAAGAAAATCCATTTAAATTTTTAAACATTTGTTTGCCTTTTAAAAGAAAACCACCTTTCAACTTCCAAATAAAAATCAATTGATAATATCCCTTCTTAAAGGAAATCCAACTACAACTTTAATAAACCGAAGTCTGATCAATTACATTGGGAACCTTAATTTACATTTGTTTAACAAAAGGGTTTTCCATACAAAATATAAAAGAGGAATACTTAACCAATATTCCTAACAACCCACTCCTATACTTAACTTGTCAAGCCCCAAAAGCAAAAGTCCAAAATGATATCCCCGGCCTCACTGGTTCGGTTCACCTGTCTCGGAATCTAAAACAGTAAAGGGAGAGGGGTGAGAATAAATCTCAATGAGCTATTATGATATGCAGCAAGATGCCATACAAGATGCAACATGTAGCATGGCAACACTTAACACATTATGAAAGCGGTAAACACCTTACGTTACCTCATTTTACCTTTTCCCGTCTGAACAATAAGTCGTACAACGTGGGAGTAAAACTCCACTCTTTGGTGAACTGCCCCCATGCACATTCACCGCTTATAGGTCTCATACCCCAGAGATCCATATAAGAAAAACAGGATACATATATGACCCCTCTATTTAGAGTATCATATACTATCATCGCCACTGCAGAGAGCCGTTGGCTTCATACAGAGCATTCCCCCGGTTTCTCCTAATCGCAGCAGTATGTAAAGGCTACTTATCACTCAAGACAATGTTTGCACCCCCCCTGGCCACAGAGTGGGGAAGGGTCACCGATATGATGAACCTTCAATCACTTATTGAACAAATCAATAATTGATTGACTTCCATCATACCCACCCGAACATATACACATTCAAGCACATAATAGATACTTGAATTATAATCCACAAAATGGGATAATCATATAATAACATGGTAATGTATACTCATGCCAATCAATACCATAATGCCACATTTAAGTAATACGCTATGCATAGTATCATCAATAAATATGAATGATAACAAATAAATCCACAATTGGGATAACCATACAACCACATAATAAACATATCCACATATTGGGATAACAATATAATCAACATGCCACATAATCCACAATTGGGATGTCACACCACCATATAACACATAATCCACACAATGGGATACCACATAACAACTTACCAAATAGTCCATACTTTAGGATATTAAGATAACCATAATATCAATAATTCCATAACTTGGACACAATGCCACAAGTGATACCTACCCATTACCAATTAGCTCAATAGTGAAACCTATGGCGTCTACACCATTGCAACTATTCACTAAAGATAGGGAGTGAGGCTACTATATATCATAAACCACTCTTACATAGTCATTATACGACCTCGAATAACATTTATTAAAGTTCAAGTTCTATTTCCCAAATTGGAACTATTTTGGTGAAGTCACAAATCAAACCTATCAACCATTTTCGGGGCAATATTTAAACTACTTCCACAATTCCATTTTGATCACTTAAGATGTCATTGAGTAGCCAAAGTATTCTACTTTAATCTAGGTTAAAGAGATTTCATTTTGGTTCTAGTTCGATTAGGTTTAAAACGGCTTCAAAGTTGACCCAATGTCACTGTGCCGGGCACGACTCGTGCCCAGGGGCACGACTCGTGCCCCTTTGGCCTTCCCGAAACAGGCGTCCCCACAAGGCACGACTTCCCTTTAATCCTTGTCACGACTCGTCCCCATCCAAGGCACGACTCGTGCCACGTGGCACGACTCGTGCCCCGAACCTGCACTCGAACAAGGTGGAAATACTTATGTAGCTATACCAATTTATCCCAACCCAAGTTTCCTCTATTTTGTGAACATAAAAAGGTTTACTAACTTCATCCATATCATTATAGATCATTTAAATCTCCCAAAATAACATAAACCTAGGTTACTCACTCTTGGATTTACTACTCATTCAACCATCACAATATCACATTTCACACTTAGTTTCTAAATCTTGTTCAATCCACATTCTTACATTCTTAATCAACCTTTATGAACAATACTATCATTCTAAGGCATTAAACAATCATTTAATAACAATAACAACATCAAATCATTGATGAGCATACAAAGAAAGGAAGTCATAATAACTCACTTTAGGGTTTTCAATGGGAGGTTAAACCTTCTAGCTTGATGAATTCCCCAAGATGATCCAACTACAAAGGTGCTCCTAAACTTGAATTTGGGGAAGAAATGTCTTGGATCCCAAGGCTTGGGAGAAGGGAGCTTCCATGGAGTCTCTTAGTGTTTTCTCTAGAAAAGAAGAATGAGAAATGAGGGAGAAGGGAGGATGAAGTAATGAAATTGGTAAGGAAATAGGGGGAGGGGGCCGGATGTGGAGGGAGTATGGGGGAGGGTATGGGTGTTGTTGACTAATGGGGGATGGAGAGTGATTTAAGGGAGGTGTCCCCCCCCTACTCTAGCTATCCTTCTAGGCTTTCACTCAAGTATCATTTTCCCTTTTATTTTATTTTTTTCAAAGCATTTAAATTAAAACCTCCTACTCAAATATTTATTCCACATTCTTAAATCCTCCTTCCCCATTCTATTCATTTTCTATTGTTATACCCTTCCCAAGAATATTATTTATTTCCCAATCATTTCACTTTAAATTTTAAGAAACCAAGGATATAATTTGAACACATAATATTAAAATAATATTAAAAGCACATTTTATGATACTAAAATAGGTGCCTAGGTTTAGGTCGTTACACTCACTCCCTTAAAGAAAATTCGTCCCGAATTTGACTGCCGCTTACCCTAAGGATCAAATAGCAAAGGTTACCTTTCACACATTCCAACTTAACATTTTCAATCGATTTCTCAATTGCATGATTCTACTATACACTTTCACAACTCGAATACTCTAAGACTTCATTTCTCAATTAGTCTTATCAATGCTATGATTCCTTCCAAGATTCTACTTTCATTAATAATATGATATTACAACTTAATATTTCGAGAATACCATACAATTATCACTAACCCAAGTTTTCACGACCTCAAAGAAAGTACAGTTAAATAAAAGTATTACAACTTAAGTGACCCAATATATCACGATATTATATTTAAAACTTCAAATATTCTATAAGTTGATCCAAGTCGGTCTATAAGTCAAATCGTAAATCTTTTCTAGAACTTCAATTGGATTAACAATCTTTGGCGCTAAATTACCTTAGGCCTAACTTTACTAATTCCATCCCAACAAATTGGAGATCGATAATATCTTCCTGAACCAAGCTTCATACGGTTTCATCTCAATGCTAGAATGTAAACTCACTAAGGTTACTTAAACTTCCCAAGTTGAAAGGAAAATCCGTCACACAACACAACCTATTCTTCCAGAATTTGGGATAGTCTTCAAACTTCTTCCTTTCGACTAACTAAATCCTTCAACTCTTAGGATCGGTAACCAACCCCTAAGGGAGCTTCAAAAGATAAGATTCCATTTAAATCACACAACCAATTGTAACCATTCTCGATAAATGATAAGAAAATTCCGCTCTATCTAAATTAACTTCCTCGAACATACGCTATCACCTTCCCATTTTGCACAACACTACACCTTGATCTTCCGGTAATACATACTTAAAACTTCACAAGATCCTCACATCCACTAGGTAAGGTAAGGATCGGGTCCAAAGCCAACCTATTTTCCATCACTAACCATATGATTCATCCTTATTACATTTTACACCATTTATACGTCCTTTAGAGTCAACTAAAGCAACGACTCTACCATTCTTAAGAATTCCTTAATTTCCTTCGGTAACACTTGTCAACTTAAAGATTACTGACTCAATCCTCACAAGATCCATGGTAACATCCGAGTTTAAGACTATAGAACCCAAAATTTGGCAAATCTTCTCGAGCCAACTCATACTAACCAAACCTTGCATGCCGGACTCCTCACAAGGAATCATTAACCCAACTCTCAATTATTTTCACGATCTTCCCGAAACTTTAATTACCAAAGGAATCATCAATTCTAATTACCCTAAAGCCATCAAAATAAGGATTACAACTCGCTTATTCTACTCGTAACCAACACATGAAATATACCGACGGAAGCACATTTACCACTTACTTACAACTAGCATATAAAAATTTGGAAAAGATCGCTTATGCAAGTCTAGCATATATCAATTACTCTTCACATCTTAATTCAAAATTTTCCACCTTAAATACCCACATATAACAAGAATTTTACATTAAGGTTTACCTATAACAAATACCAATATAAGCAATCTAGGCATGGAAAAAGGAGACTCACTTACTATGATAGTCTACCATTATACAACAACTACTTAACCCTCCGTGTCAAGTATATCTCAAAATCATAACTTAAAAATTTATATCAATTCAACCGGCAATACATGCTCACCATAACCACATCACTATCGTGGTAAACCAAAGAAGGTTCGAGGTATTCTCTCATAAGAGCGTAATCATCTAACAATAAAACAAATTCTCAACAATGTATGTCACATATAAGCAAAATGTGATGCCAAATATAAATGATATGCAACAGATCTATAAAACATGACCCCTAACCTTCGAGACGGGGAATATACCTCTAGTGACCTCCGAGGGATCTATCTCTCCCGAACCCGAAACGCACACTCGACCACGCACCCTCTCTTTCGGTTCCCCTTGTTATCTCTTTTGATACCACCTCTTTGACCCTTCGACCTGGCAAGACCAAGCTAACCTCGATTTAAATGCAGACAATTTTTCTTGTAGTGCCCCGCTCCTCCACAATTCAAACATTTCCCTTGCTTACTCCAACACCCGTCTTCGTGACCCATCTTCTTGCAATATTTACACATCATCCCATACTGTTTGGGTACCGGCCTAGACGAAGAAGCTACCACAAGTTTCTCTCTCATCCTTCCCGAAGTTAAAGCTCTTGGCCGATCTCCAATCTCACCTTCCAATTTCCCACTATTTTCCTCCATACCATTCTCGATCTTATAAGCTCTCTAAGACTGTTCGATAATTGGTGAAGCTATCAATCCCAAATTTCTTCCTAAACTCAATCCTCAAACCTTTTATAAACCTATGAACTCTTTTCGCTTCATACGATACCAAATGAGGGCAACTTCTAGCTAATTCCTCAAACCCGATTACATACCGATTCACCGTCATGATCCCTTGTTCTAGTCCTAAGAATTCGACCTCCTTCTTGTCCCTTGAATCCATCGAAACGAAATAATCCTCGAACCGTTTGGTGAAATTATCCCAAGTTCGGGGCGTATGGTCCCGCTCCCAACTTCCCTTCAATATCTCGCCACCACCGATCGCCTAAACCTTCACATTTAAACACAAAGCATACCTAACTTTCTCCTTGTTGGGACTTCCTATAACCTCAAAAATCCTATTCATTTCGCTAACCATTTTTCTCGCCTTTAACGGGTTCGGACCTCCGTTAAAGCTCTGGGGTTCATCTTCACAAATCTTTCCAATCCATCACTTTGACATCCTTCATGTTGATTCGGAACCGATCCTCTAGTCTCCATATCCCGTACAAACTTCCCGAATAATTTCATCATCCCTTCATTCTGAATTTCACCTATATCCATATCTCCTTCAATTTCTAGAACCTTCCGCCGATCATCCTTGCTTCCACCATTAGAACGAACTCCCGCATAAAACACTCGACGTCAATTTCCACACATTCCCCTTAGTTTAGACATCTACCCTTGACCTCTAAACTAAGCTCGATATTAACTGTGAGCACCCCAACCCGGACCTAACACGTGTCCCGAGCTAAGGGAGCTCAAACTAAGAAAATCCATTTAAATTTTTAAACATTTGTTTGCCTTTTAAAAGAAAACCACCTTTCAACTTCCAAATAAAAATCAATTGATAATATCCCTTCTTAAAGGAAATCCAACTACAACTTTAATAAACCGAAGTCTGATCAATTACATTGGGAACCTTAATTTACATTTGTTTAACAAAAGGGTTTTCCATACAAAATATAAAAGAGGAATACTTAACCAATATTCCTAACAACCCACTCCTATACTTAACTTGTCAAGCCCCAAAAGCAAAAGTCCAAAATGATATCCCCGGCCTCACTGGGTTCGGTTCAATTGCCTCTCGGAATCTAAAACAAGAAAGGGAGAGGGGTGAGAATAAATCTCAATGAAGCTATTATGATATGCAAAGAAGATGCCATACAAGATGCAACATGTAGCATGGCAACACTTAACACATTATGAAAGCGGTAAACACCTTACGTTACCTCATTTTACCTTTTCCCGTCTCGAACAATAAGTCGTACAACGTGGGAGTAAAACTCCACTCTTTGGTGAATCGCCCTATGCACATTCACCGCTTATAGGTCTCATACCCCAGAGATCCATATAAGACAAAAAGGATACATATATGACCCCTCTATTTAGAGTATCATATACTATCATCGCCACTGCAGAGAGCCGTTGGCTTCATACAGAGCATTCCCGCTTTCTCCTAATCGCAGCAGCATGTAAAGGCTACTTATCACTCAAGACGGTAGCCGCACGCCCCCACCCTGTGGCCACAGAGTGGGGAAGGGTCACCGATATGATGAACCTTCAATCACTTATTGAACAAATCAATAATTGATTGACTTCCATCATACCCACCCGAACATATACACATTCAAGCACATAATAGATACTTGAATTATAATCCACAAAATGGGATAATCATATAATAACATGGTAATGTATACTCATGCCAATCAATACCATAATGCCACATTTAAGTAATACGCTATGCATAGTATCATCAATAAATATGAATGATAACAAATAAATCCACAATTGGGATAACCATACAACCACATAATAAACATATCCACATATTGGGATAACAATATAATCAACATGCCACATAATCCACAATTGGGATGTCACACCACCATATAACACATAATCCACACAATGGGATACCACATAACAACTTACCAAATAGTCCATACTTTAGGATATTAAGATAACCATAATATCAATAATTCCATAACTTGGACACAATGCCACAAGTGATACCTACCCATTACCAATTAGCTCAATAGTGAAACCTACGGCGTCTACACCATTGCAACTATTCACTAAAGATAGGGAGTGAGGCTACTATATATCATAAACCACTCTTACATAGTCATTATACGACCTCGAATAACATTTATTAAAGTTCAAGTTCTATTTCCCAAATTGGAACTATTTTGGTGAAGTCACAAATCAAACCTATCAACCATTTTCGGGCAATATTTAAACTACTTCCACAATTCCATTTTGATCACTTAAGATGTCATTGAGTAGCCAAAGTATTCTACTTTAATCTAGGTTAAAGAGATTTCATTTTGGTTCTAGTTCGATTAGGTTTAAACAGCCTTCAAAGTTGACCCAATGTCACAGGCCGTGGCACGACTCGTGCCCTGTGGCACGACTCGTGCCCCTTTGGCCTTCCCTTAAACAAAGGCGTCCCCACAAGGCACGACTTCCCTTTAATCCTTGTCACGACTCGTCCCCATCCAAGGCACGACTCGTGCCAGTGGCACGACTCGTGCCCCGAACCTGCACTCGAACAAGGCTGGAAATACCTATGTAGCTATACCAATTTATCCCAACCCAAGTTTCCTCTATTTTGTGAACATAAAAAGGTTTACTAACTTCATCCATATCATTATAGATCATTTAAATCTCCCAAAATAACATCAACCTAGGTTACTCACTCTTGGATTTACTACTCATTCAACCATCACAATATCACATTTCACACTTAGTTTCTAAATCTTGTTCAATCCACATTCTTACATTCTTAATCAACCTTTATGAACAATACTATCATTCTAAGGCATTAAACAATCATTTAATAACAATAACAACATCAAATCATTGATGAGCATACAAAGAAAGGAAGTCATAATAACTCACTTTAGGGTTTTCAATGGGAGGTTAAACCTTCTAGCTTGATGAATTCCCAAGATGATCCAACTACAAAGGTGCTCCTAAACTTGAATTTGGGGAAGAAATGTCTTGGATCCCAAGGCTTGGGAGAAGGGAGCTTCCATGGAGTCTCTTAGTGTTTTCTCTAGAAAAGAAGAATGAGAAATGAGGGAGAAGGGAGGATGAAGTAATGAAATTGGTAAGGAAATAGGGGGAGGGGGCCGGATGTGGAGGGAGTATGGGGGAGGGTATGGGTGTTGTTGACTAATGGGGGATGGAGAGTGATTTAAGGGAGGTGTCCCCCCCTACTCTAGCTATCCTTCTAGGCTTTCACTCAAGTATCATTTTCCCTTTTATTTTATTTTTTTCAAAGCATTTAAATTAAAACCTCCTACTCAAATATTTATTCCACATTCTTAAATCCTCCTTCCCCATTCTATTCATTTTCTATTGTTATACCCTTCCCAAGAATATTATTTATTTCCCAATCATTTCACTTTAAATTTTAAGAAACCAAGGATATAATTTGAACACATAATATTAAAATAATATTAAAAGCACATTTTATGATACTAAAATAGGTGCCTAGGTTTAGGGTCGTTACATGAGTCATGTTCTATGTCAACTCATTCCGTTCAATGCTTTCTCGATTCCGAATATGTTGATAATGCAAATGCATTTGATCTCTATCAAAACACTTGAGTGCGGCCACACATTTCATCAACATCATTCATCGAGGGGCCCAAGCAAACATCTCTCTTTATAAGAGGGACAAATCGCGTCTTGACTTATCATTCTTCCCTACTGTAAGTACCCAAATCTGGCTCATGCCTTCCGATAAAGTTTCCCGGTAATTCCCCGGACTTTCCTAGAGTTCCGGAATTATTCTGGAACTGTTCCAAACCTTTTAAGGGCTGAAGGGAATGCTTGGTAATTAAGAAACACGTTTTTCTTAATCCAAAAAACCTTCTAGAATTGCCACCTTACATGATTCTAGAAACATGCTGAGTCACACATGATAATGCCGCACGGCTGCATTAGCCAAGGACCTCTAGCCGCACGGCTTCATTAGCCTTATCCAGACTGCCTATAAATAGAGCCCTCCTCTACCCATTTAACAACAACACAATCAGAGCAATACCAGCATAAAAACACTCTCTAAATACTCCACGAAGATCAGGAAGTTGAAGGTGCCAAGAAGCCACCCCCCCTCCTCCTTGAAGCCTCCAAAAGTTGGTCCTACCGCTAGGCAAAACCCCAAGAAGAAGAGGTCACCACCATTGGTAACCTCTCACTCTCTTACCTTTCATAATGCTTGTCTATATGATTTAATTGCTCATTACATTCATATATTGTCATTATCTTGCTTGGGACTTGGCATTTATCATTAAAGATCCTATCTTTATCATATCCCCCTTCCCCCCTTTGCATCCTTTGCATGAAATAGGCATCATTTGCTCATAAAAATATGATCTTTAGCATCCTTTGCTCATAAAAATGTAATCTTTATGTTAAAGGTGCATCCTTTGCACCTAAAAGCCTCCATTTTACATTCAAAATGCATCCTTTGCACATAAAAATCATGTCTTTACCATAAAGGTGCATCATTTGCATCTAAAACTCATTTTCATGTATCCTTTACATCAAAGATCATCCTTTTATCATCAAATTAGCATCCTTTGCATATTAAATACTATTTTCCACCATAAAAATGCATCCTTTGCCTAAAAATTATGTCTTTTAATTAAAATGCATCCTTTGCAAATCAAATGCATCCTTTGCAACCCAAAAATGTCATCTTTTCACTAAAAATGTCATTTTTACATGCATTTCCCCCATGTCCCCATTAGCAACCTTGGAACGGACCGGTGTAAAGATCCTATTTTTACATCGTTTCTTCCATTAAAGGTGCCACAATCTCTTTAGAAAGGGATAAAACCTTGAACCTACATTTCCGATTATCACTTAAGACGAGCATGAAGCATCCATATAAGCTCAATCGTCATAAGGTGTAGGATTGATGGGCTAAGGTCACTCCTTTCCTAAAGAACCTCATTTTGGACTATAAAAGAGAGTCTTTCTCTCGATCACGCAAGTCCCGAGGTTAAAAAAGCAATGATCACAAGTCCAAGATGAGGACGGGATCAAAATCCCGAATACATAAAATCCAAGAAATCCCGAGCGACAACCAATAAATGGTTTGTACGTCCGGAAGACAACTTGGGACATTCCCCCCCCCCTCTTTTCAAACACATGCACACAAGAAAGTACGCAAGCAAGCAAGATAAACGGAATCTAGGGAGACTTGCTACGGCAAGGCACCTTGGGTGAACAACGATCCGTTCTTCCCAAGGGGTAACTTAACCTCCGAACCCATAAAAAACCTTTTTTTCAAAGTTTTGAGGAAATCAAAATGGCATGGCGACTTCGTTTTTTCAAATTAAACCGGATGTTTTCAAACTCGCGTGAATCCAACAAAAACTAAATTTGGGCACACATTCACAGTTTGGCGACTCCGCTGGGGATGATCCCAAAGGAGAAAAGCTTTCATTTTAAAAATAAACGATACCTGGTATATAGGTGGAAACCACTAACCTTCCTGTATCGCTCCCTAACCCGGGGCTTGGGATAAACGGTGGTTTAACAATCCCACGTACCGGTATCACTTTTCGAAAAAAAAGAAAAAGAAAGCTTTTCCCTTTGAGCGGGTTAGACTCCCATTGCGGATTCCGTTTATCTTGCTTGCTTTCTTTGCCTTGCATTGCATCATTTGCATCTTGGGATTTGTGCATACTTTGAACAGGAAACAACCTGAAATAGCAAAGGAGTGGAACCTGGAAAATTGATACATGCAGTCGCACTACCAGAAAAAGGTCATTTAGCGACGGAAATTTCCGCCGCTAAAATTAAATTTCCGTCACTAAAATAAATCACCGACGGAAAAATTCCGTCGGTGGTCCGCCGCTACCAGCTCGTCGCAAAGGCTCCGACGGTCAATTTCCGCCGCTATTTTTTTCTTTTACCGACGGAATTTAATTCCGCGGTGAATTAATGGTTTCAAATGACGGAAAATTCCGCCTGCTATATTAATTTAATTTAATTAAATTTTCATTTCAATGACGGAAATTTCCGTCGCCGTAATAAAAATTAATTTAATTAAATTAATTTCAGCGGCGGAAATTTCCGTCGTAATAAAATTTAAATTAAAATTAAATTATTTCAAAGGCGGAAATTACCGTCGCCGAAATTATTTAATTTTAATTTAAATTTTATTACGGCGACGGAAGTTTCCGCCGTTGAAATCAAAAATTAAATAAAAATTAAATGATTATAGCGGAAATTCCGTCGCGAAATTAATTTATTTAATTAATTTTTATTTCAAAGATTAATTTCAAATGACGGAAAATTCCGTCGCCGATTCTCAAATAAATTTAAAAAAATAATTTAAAATATCAATAAACCAAAATTTTTTGTACCCGATATAACATTTCAATTTATAAAACTAAAACTATAAAAACTAAAATTCAAATATCGCGTACCAAATAAAAACTAAATACCACCGTACCAATTCGGGAGGGGAGAGGGGGAGAGGGGGAGAGGGGGAGAGGGGGAGAGGGGTGGAGCGGGGGAGAGGCGGGGAGGGGCTCCCGCGGGGATCAAATGTCTCAAATGTTTACAAACAAGTATAAATTAATACAAAAATGTCTAAAAAATCCGCAATCAACCTCGGGGGACGCCGGAAATTACCCTCGGGAGTCCCGGCCGAGATGAGCCATCAACAGCCGCCAATTGTCTTTGAGTCTCGCATGTTGTCTTTGAATCTCTCGCATGACGTCGATCGTTCTCCTCCCGCATCTGCGTCTCGAATCGCCAAAGCATCCGCAAGCTTTGCCCGCTCGCGCTTCTCCTCCTCCAACGCAGCCTCCAGAGTGTCGACCCTGATCATGAAACGTGGGCCGGGCTACATTTCGCCGACGGCCGGCCGACGCCGACGGCATTGCCGCCCGTAATCCCCATCCCTAACACTCGGGCTCCTCTCCTTGGATGTCCTGAGAGGTGACCTCGTGCCAAACATCGTGCACGAAGGGGACGGCTCGCACGGAGGCGTTCCTTCGGGAACAACGGCGGCTTGATATGCACTGGCCAAAATAAAACAAACAATTATAATCATATACACAATGTAAGGTACATAAATAAATTTACATATTCAAAATCAAGTCATTTAATGATAGTTTACTTACAAAGGCATTAGCAGATCGATCGTCAACCCATTGCGGAGGTTGATCGGGCGCCGTAGAATTCCGAATATGGGTGCTAGCGTAAACATCCACAAACCGATATTCGGACCATACTCCCTTTCCTATAAATAAAATAAGCGAGATTATTACTTTAAAATTGTATAAATGCAACATTTAAACTGATTTAAAAGCATGCATACACTACATTTACACTAAAACTATGGATTTCATAGCATCAACATGGCTCCCAGCTAACATACGTACATAAACCTATTTAAAAGCATCCATACACTACTACATTTAAATTAACATACATACCATGCGGTCGTGATGCTTCTGGGCGACCGTGAGCGTCCCGGTATGCAACGCCGCCGACCCCGAGGAGCCTCGCTCTATTGGCCTTGGCCTGTTCGGATATAGCCTTCGCCGCATCCGACCCCCAATATTCGCAAAATTGACGAAACACCTCATCGGTCATAAAAGTAGGACACAAGGGATGTTCTCCCGCCGTGAGCCGAGTAGTATAATAATTTTTCTTCGTGGTACCTATAAAAAATATGAATATCTCGTAAACATATAATGATGACATTATAAAATTAAAAGAGTATAATCATTGTTAATTAAACTAATTAAGGATAGATAAATATGTTACAAATAAAATCCTTAAATAGCTTGTGAGCCTGCTCATCGAAAACATATCTAGCCGTCGCCTCGCTGATGTCTGGCGCCTAATAATATTTAGCCTACAACATATAATGATAACATTACAAAACTAAAAGAGTATAATCATTATTAATTATAACATTTTAATAACAAACTAACATTTAAGTTTTAAATAAAAACCATTAACACATTACCTTAAACTCATCCCACGCATCGTCCTTCCGCCTCTCGTGGCAATTTTTTTCCAGCTTGGGCCAAAACTCGGTCATTTTTCGAGACCGCCGCATTGCCCGATCTTAGTCCCCGTGGTGGGGTATCCACCTACAAACCTCGCCAAGTATATTTATACAATAACATTTTAACTTAAATAATGAATTATATATAAAGCAAAAAGGAACCAACTTATATCAAATTAATGAAGAGTTACTTATCGGTCATAAAGTGATGATATCCGACAAATATCCTCCCTCGTAATCGATGCAAGTAGTCCGAGTACCGGCCCTGCAGGTGGAGCTAGTACTACCGCGTGAAGGGTCGACATCATCGCTACCGGGATCGGGACACTTGCATCCCAAGAATCAATGTGTAAATAGGCTTAGTCTTCTTACCCTTGCCCTTTCTACTAGAACTCATATCTCGTATTACAAGTAAAAATATTAAAATATACAACTTTAACAATAGGAAACAATATATTCACAATACATCTAAAACTTTAAAGTTCTAATAATCTAAAGCATTCACAATACATATAAAACTTTAAACTATTAATAATATAAAGCATTCACAATACATATAGAACTTTAAAGTTCTAATAATCTAAAGCATTCACAATATATATAAAACGACATCTGATATTAAAAATAATCTAAAGCATTCACAATACATATGAAACTTTAAAGTTCTAATAATCTAAAGCATTCACAATACATATAAAACTTTAAAGTTCTAATAATCTAAAGCATTCACAATACAATTTTAAACTTTAAACTATTATTAATCTTCATCCCCATCATCATCACTCGGACTCGAATTACTACAAAACTCGAGTTCTTCATCTTCGTCTTCTGGACTCGATGAATCAAACTCGGTTCCTCTTCCTCTTCCTCTTCCTCTTCCTCTTCCTCTTCCTCTCGATTCATCAATATCAATGTGCGCGAGATGACCCGAACGAGGCGGGAGTTGCAAATTCACCGGTAAGATATCCTCCTCGGGTTCATCAACATTTTGAGGAATATGAGTGACATCATCTAATGGATGATTAGCCGATGAAACGTTAGGTGGCACCGGCATTTCATCCTCTTGATAGGGTGTTTCTAATGACGACTCAGTAGTTGTCGACGAGGGTAGGTTGTCAATCATGCTCCTAGCCTTGGTCATCCAAATGTTCCCCACCATCCGTCGGGTCGCGGACGAGGGTAGGGAGTCATGTATACCGTTGTGCTTCGAGATGCTAAGATGAAGACGTCGTCGCCATTATGTCTCGGACGAGTCCTTTACATCGACGAGGTCAAATATGGCGTGCTTCTTAACACCTCGCACAAAGCATCCCGCCAATCACAATTGAACAAGACAACACCAAGTTTCTACCCAAATACTCCACCTCGACTACTTCTTTCAGACGCCATAATAATCATTCCCTATAAGCTTCACACCGCTATTCCACATCAATTTAGAGCCCCGTAAGCTTTGGTATGAAACACATAGCCATTCACGAAATAACCGTTGTATAAATGAACGTTCAAGTACGGAGATGATGCTAAATGTCTTAACCTCGCAGCCTTTGGCATCACCCGATGTTCACTATCTATAAGACAATATTGTAACCAATTTAATACAATTTTAAGATTGAATGTTTAAAGAAGTGTATAGAATAAATTTGAATGAAACGAAATATTTACATATTTCCTTAGCCGCTTGGAAATTCTCTTTCTCGTCCTAGTTGCGATGAGTTCGGGAGATAAATCCCGAGCTAAATCTTCAAACATTCTCGCAATAGGGTTAAACAAGGCATTTCATATGCAGTAATTAAACATGCATAATTTAATCGACGAGGCGTAAACATAACATCAATGACTTACTTGATATATTCCCAACCTCTTCGCAGCTTAAGAAGAACATACGTTTCGACCGCGGCAAACTCTTTAGCGGTTAACGTACGCGTACCAACCCGTTGCCGAGCAACCGACTCAGGTGGGATGAAAATACGTAGATGTTTCCCTTAGACGGAAAACCACCATCGTAATTGCGGCCAACCCTAGTCAATCTCGTATCAACATCGAGGAAAATATGTTCCGACAAAGGCAACAATCTCATCTATGATAACAAATTTCTCTCGAAATTGAGGCCTCGACTCACGGCCCTATTGCTCATCTTCCTTTTCAATTGGCCTAGATACCTAAAAGTCATTCGTAGATTAAAACATAAATAATGTTAAAGAAGGTATATTGTTAACGCTCAAATTATTTAGAAATAGAATAAATTCAATTACCTCTCAAATGGATACATCCATCTCGTATTGAACGGACCACCGACTCTAGCTTCGTATGCCAAGTGGACCGGTAAATGCTCCATAGAATCAAAGAATGAAGGAGGAAATATCTTCTCAAGTTTGCACAAAGTCACTACGATGCTCTCCTCAAGCTTTTTCATGTGATCAACACGCAAAGGTGGTCGATGTTAACGCTCGGAAAACTCACTTAACTCGTTAACGCCACCCGCATATTGTCGTGCAAGAGACCCCGAGAGCAATCGGAAGTAGCCTATCCAAAGAAAACGTGGCAATCGTGACTCTTCAAACCCCGCACTTTCCCCTCCTCTACATTGACACAGCTTACCAATGTTAGACGCGTAACCATCCTGGAAGCCTTAAATCCTTGAGCCATTTCAGGAGGAGGAGCTTCTTTTCCTTGTAAGCACGTATTGAGCCATCGGTCTAACCGGGTTTACCATTGACGTATACCAAGTCTAAGGCCGGCCGCTGCATTTCCTTAAGGTCCTTTCGAGCTTTTTCGTTGTCTCTAGTTGTTCTCTTGAAATCCATCAACGTGTTAAAAACATTATCGAATACATTCTTCTCAATGTGCATCACGTCAAGGTTATGTCGAATGAGATTTGTTTTCCAAAGATGGCAGCCTCCCAAAATATACTCCTCTTGATCCAAGCATGGGTAGTCCCAAACCCTTGTATTTTGGTCTTCGAAAACTTTTTCCCCACCGAGGATCGGGCAATCTAGATACCTCCTCATAGACCGTGTCACCACTTAAACGAATCGGGGCCTCATCATGGTCAATCTTGTTCTTTTTAAACGCATTCTTCTCGGGTCCCGAATGGGTGGTCCTCCGGAAGAAATTGTCTATGGCAATCGAACCAACATGGTTTTCCGTAGAGCGCGTGAGCGTGAAAGACTTTGTGTCACTCATACAATACGGACAAAGCCAACTTCCCGTGGGTGCTCCAACCCGATAACATCCCATATGCAGGGAAGTCATTAATCGTCCACATCAACGCAGCCTTCATGCCGAAATTCTCTCGCTTGAAAGCATCCCACGTTTCGACCCCATCCTCCCAAAGCCGCTTCAATTGTCCCATCAAAGGCTCGGAGATAGACGCCAATGTTCCTCCTGTGGCCGTTTGGGCCTGGGATGAATAACGACAAGAACATGTAGGGATCACTCATACACAACCAGGGCGGAAGATTGTAGACAGTGGCTATAACCGGCCAACAAGAGTAAGATTTTGCCCTCAGACCAAACGGATTGAAACCATCGAGCAGTATGCATAACCGTATATTTCTTGCTTCGTACGCAAAGTCGGGATAAGTCTCATCAAAGTGTTTCCATGCCTCCCCATCACCGGGATGAATCAACACACCCTCTTCACGCAAACTTTCCTTATGCCAACGCATTGCCTCTGCAGTAGATTTAGACGCTGTAGAGGCGTTGCGTAGCCTTGGAATCAACGGCATGTAACGCAACCGCTTATGTGGTCTGTTTTTCTTGTGTTTTGAACTCCCCCTCCGATTTGGCTTATATCTACTTTGTCCGCAAATTGAACACTCTGTCTTCGTGAATCTTCCTTGTAGAATAGCATGCAGTCATTCTTACACGCATCAATCTTTTCATAACATAGCCCAATCCGCCCAACCAACTTCTTTGTCTCATAAAAGTTTGTAACCATCTTATTCTCTTTCGGCAACATCCGCTTAATTGCTTTCATGATACGATTATATGCATCCGGCTAATATTGCACCGCCTTTATGTTAAGGAGCTCACCACACGCCTCCAACACACCGATCTCGCAACCTCGGATAGACCTTCTCTTTGCAGAGTCCATAGCATCAATAAATTTCTTGGCCGCAGGGGTTGGTTCTTGCCGTTGGTTCTCTCGACCAATCGAAGGAAGGACCTACCGCATCCCTAACCATATCTTCCATATTCAAAGGTGGTTCTTCATTGTCCCGAATAATAGGTTCGGGTTCGGGAGGTACATGAATATTCTCGGGGATTATTCGCAACATTTGTGCGCAATCTCAGCCACCATGACGGGTCCACCGTTTGTACTCCAACTTCAAACCCGTTACGCAAAAGATGTTTCGAGTCTCGATCAAGCTTAGATACTTGACATTACAACACTTGTCGCATGGACACCTAATCTTACCATCCTTATCCATGTGACCGGTTTTATTTAATTGAGCAAATTCAACAAACCCCTCCAACCCTCTATAAAACTCAGATTGATACCGCGTTGATTCGGCAACTTCCGCTATACATCCAACTACGATCATCAAGATTACTGTACATCACTCCCGCATTGCAATCCATATATTATACGTACACTCAATTTAATCGACGGATGAAACAAAATTGGGATGTTAATAATTATTGGATTTCATAATATATTAACTTAGAAGTAATTAACGTATTATCATTCCCTAAATTTGAATTACAAACTTAAAAGCAACACAGATCTTCTTAAAATAAATATAAAGCTTCTAACTCATATTTAATAATATATTAACAGGTCTTCTTAAAGTGTCTAGGAACTCGTTCCCGCTCCCGAACTCGAATCTCTACTCTTCCTCCGCCTCGGTCCCCGGAGGTCTTTGGTCTAGGTATGTTGAAAAGCCGGGCCGACCTCGTCCCGGCTCGTATCGTGTGAGCAGTGTGGATCAATCGCCCGGTAGCTCTCGCACGCTTCTTTCCGCCTCAAGGCCTCCCTCGCGAGCTATCACTTCGGGATCATTTCTCAAAGCAGCCTCTCCGAATCTCCTGCCTCTCATAATCTGCCGCAATGTCGCCAAGTGATTTCATCGGGGTTGCTCTTGGCCTCCATGCCTCTTAATGTCCTACTGGAAGAATAGTACGCCCCAAAACACTCTCGGCGCCGAGCCTCTATCATCACCGTACAGGACCTTGCCGCTCCTCGTACCATGCTGCCGTATACTCGGTGGTCGAAATGTGCTACCTCTAGTCCGACTGAGTAGTGGTCGTATCGGAAGAAAGCTCCTCTAGAAATGCTCGCCAAAGAAATGTGTAGTCTCGAGGCTCGGGCCATAATCATCGGCATTGTATTAGTCGTCAATCGCTTCTCTCAAAGTCCGAATGGTCCGCCGCGGGTATCCGTATTTTGTCTCGCTCACTAGAGATGGAATGCAAAAGGATGATACATGTAGTCCCGGAAGTCGGACAATAATCGACCCGTCCCGAATATCTCTCATAGTCCGCAATCCCCATGCCGAAATCCAATAGTACGGGTTTGCGGTCTCATATCGGGCCAAGGCCAACCTCCTATGCTAACTCTCGCAGCGGCATCCTCAATATCTGTTTGCCCAATCACCTGGGTGTAATGTCGCTCGCCTCTGGGCAAAGGGCGAGATCAAGCGAAATCTCTCGCGCGCCACAATGATAGTAATCGGGGCCGCTGAACCTATGTACTGGATCCTCCGGCGCAATCTATCAATGCTGTGGTATGTCTCCGCTAGCAACAAAGTGGAATGATGTCCATCGCTCCTGTCCGCATTGAATATGCCGGATGTCAACTCCTCGATCACCTCTCGCCCGCTCGATGATCTCTAACGGCGTAGCCGGACACACTCCGATGTAGCCGCAGAAGTAGTGCGCATTTAATGAGCAACATGAATATATCTAAGGAAGTGGATAGATCAAACCAGCCCGGGCCGAGTCCGACTCTCAAGCTGGCTATATGAGTCAAGTCTATGAATCTATCGTCAACGACAATGCCCGATACCCGCCTGTCGATAATCCCAAGAATTCGTGATAGTTGCTCCGTAATCGATCGTCTGTCTCGAGGAAATGCCACAGTCCTCGACTCGGCCACACCGATCGGTGCTCGAAAATCCTCCATCGTTGGCATCGGATCGTTGTACGATAGGGTGAACACATGTCGCTCCGAATCCCAAAAGCACGAAGCAGCTCGGAGCAGATCCCAATCAATCTTCCAATCTTTTAGAGACCGAGATGCATGGCATGCTATACCTCCCGTCAATAAGTTTCGGTGTTGTTTTTGGTGAAAGCGTGTGAGTTCAAGAATGTCTTGTTGAAATTGATACTCTCGGGAAACAATTTCTCCATTGTAATGCTCCATCTTTGCCTTAAATTGGGGCTTTCTTGGGACATTTTACCTATTGATATTGTGAATAATTGTAAATTGTTAATATTTAAAATTAGGTTTAGAATTGGGGTTGGCTTCTTAGTATCAATAAATCTTGAGCTCTAGTTCAAACTAAACTAAAGGATAATGGTGTCCCTACCTAACCACCTACTCTGTCCTTTAAGTGCATGTTTGATAAACCTATCCCATCCCGAAATGCATGATTATATGAAATGCAAATATCACTTTGTCTACTTGCTTTATAATCGAAAATAAAGAAATTTCGGCTTTTGCATAGACCTAAATTATTACTATTGTGAATAATTTTAAATATTAATATTTAATTCTTTGTTGTAAAATATATAATTTTACAATGATGAATTAAATTAACATTTATAAACAAGATGAGAGTCGTTATCATCCACAACTATCAAAACCCTATCTCAGCTTAGACCAAGAAAGACAGAGCAAACAAGTTCTCGACAGTTTGAGCAAAGGATTTTTACGTTTTAATATAGGTTTTCCAGTTACACTGCCCTCCTATCTAAGAATCTCAAACATCACAGCCATGTCTTAAGATTGCCTGTTTTACTCTTCACTGGTGTTATACGGTCACAAGTAAAAACAAGGTAACAGTATAACACCAGTGAAGAGAAAACAGAACTTTCCTCCAATTTTTTCAATCTCCACCTTCCATTTACCCGAGATCCTGATTGCAGAATCTTCCTCATGAGCTTGAAAGCTGGCGGTGTTGCCCTCAATCTCACGGTTGCACATGCGAAGCAACCGTGAGATTGAGGGCAACACCGCCAGCTTTCAAGCTCATGAGGAAGATTCTGCAATCAGGATCTCGAGTAAATGGAAGGTGGAGATTAAAAAAATTGGAGGAAAGTTTTGTTTTCTCTTCACTGGTGTTATACTGTTACCTTGTTTATACTTGTTACTCTTCTCAACAGTGAAGAGTAAAACAGACACTGACAAGAACATGGCTGTGATGTTTGAGATCCTTAGAGAGAAGAGGACAGTGAAACTGGAAAAACTCTTATTAAACAGAAAATCCTTTGCTCAAACTGACAAGAACTTATTTGCTCTATCTTTCTTGATCAAAGATGGATGGATTTTGATAGCTGTGGGTGAGAAAGGCTCTCATCTTATTTATATTTTAAGATGTTAACCACCAACCACAATACCCTAAGGTGCATCTAGGGTGCCAGGATTGATATCAGGCGCTCAAACGTAGGCGATATTACATCACCGTCCGCGATGCCTTAGTCAATCGCCCCAAAATGGGATCTAGAACCACTAAGGTAGTGTGCGGTTGAATATGTTACATTATTGATACATTCACCCCTTCCTCCCCTTTGACTTTAAAAAACTTGAAAATTAGATATTTAAATACTTATCTAATTGTTGCATATGTAACATGTTATGTTTACTAAATATGTAACATGTTATGTTTACTAAATATAACATGTTACATATTTGATTATGAGTACGGTTATTTATCGTTTTCTTTATGAAAAGTGGCATATGTTTTCTTCTATTAGTTAATATTACTATGATACAAACCGTATCCTAGTTTGTTTCATATAAGGTGCATCTAGGGTGCCAGGATTGATATCGGGCGCTCAAACGTGGGCGATATACATCACTTGGGTCGCGATGCCGTCAATCGCCCCAAAATGGGATCTAGAACCACTAAGGTAGTATGCGATTGAATATGTTACATTATTGAGACATTCACCCCCCTTCCTCCCCCTTTGACTTTAAAAGACTTGAAAATTAGATAGACCTAAATTATTACTATTGTGAATATTTTTAAATATTAATATTTAATTCTTTGTTGTAAAATATATAATTTTACAATGATGAATTAAATTAACATTTATAAACAAAATGAGAGTTGTTCTTATCCACAACTATCAAAACCCTATCTCATCTTAGACCAAGAAAGACAGAGCAAACAAGTTCTCATTGTTTGATCAAAGATGGACGGATTTTGATAGCTGTGAGTGAGAAAGGTTCTCATCTTATTTATATTTTAAGATGTTAACCACCAACCACAATACCCTGAGGTGCGTCTAAAGGTTGAAACTTTAAAAGTAGATTTACTATTATAATGAAATTTGGAGTGAAAAATATCAAGTCTTTTGCACAAGCATTTGGCCCAAAGATTGAAACTTTAAAAGTAGATTTACTATTATAATTAATCGAGAAAACAAGAAAATCCTAAACTCCGGTTTTTGTATCTTCTACAAAGCGAAGTTGGGGATTTTCTTGTTTTCTCGATTAATTGCTAAATCTACTTTCAAAGTTTCAATCTTTGGACCTAATGCTTGTGCAAAAACTTGAGATTTTCCACTCCATATGTAACATGTTATGTTTACTAAATATAACATGTTATGTTTACTAAATATGTAACATGTTATGTTTACTAAATATAACATGTTACATATTTGATTATGAGTCTTATTATTTATCGTTTTCTTTATAGTGGCATATGTTTTCTTCTATTCGTTAATATTACTAACATATGTTTTCTTCTATTCGTTAATATTACTAAATATGTAACAAACTAGGATTAATCACTTCTACACTTGGATAATGAAACCACATATGGAGGAGGTTAGTGTTGTTTGTCCTAATAACGTAGCACCACCGCCATTGATCATACACAACTAGCACAAGAAGTAAAATGGTTGTCCCTTTTCACTTCCACTATTATCACCTAGCTAGAAAATATATGCTTAACCACTTCTACACTCGGATAATGAAACCACATACTGAATTTCCAATTTGTAATCATTTCTACTACTGAGCCGCACTTCATACATTTCAGTTCTTTCAACAAAAAATAAATTGTCCTAATAGTCTTGGCTTTCAGACACACACACCTCTCTTATATGCAAGTATACTTGAGGGCTTCAATCAAACAACATGGATGCCTCTCATGGGTAGATAGACCGACTCGCCATTAGTGCTTTAACTAAAGTTTCCATTTTTGTTTACCAACTAATCTACTTTTAGTCACAAAAGCCTGTTTATATATCTAGAGAACCTTCTAGACCCCACAATCAACATATACAGATAGATAAGATAGAACAATATGATTTACTAAACTAGCATATCTTGTATCAATTATAGGCGGAAAAGGTAACATTATTTCTTATTTGTTCCTAAACACATAACCATGATTAAGGCCAAAACTACTTAGTATTAGTGCAATTATAGCTTGATATAAACAATTTACAAACAATAAAGTCATTTTTTTATAAATAATCTGACAAGTGAACTTTTTAAAAATAATTTGACAAATGAACTGCAACTAAACAAAAGAGAGTTACCGAGAAACATACCATTCCCATTGTCTCGCAGATGCTTAGGATAAATTGTACTACTTTCGTCCCAATATAATGTTCAATTTTACTTTTGATGAAGAGTAAAATTAGACAATCATTTTGGAAAGAGTAATGTAAAATCAAGCTTCAATGCATACTCTGATAAGGAAATAGCATTACCACACCTAGGGGTTCACTGTGATCAACTTACTTTCTCAAGGAAATGGAGTAATAAAGATCTTTCTGCAGCTGTTCTTGTAGGAAATATTCTTTCCATTTCTTTCTTATTTAAGCAAAAATGTGGGTGCACAGTAATGGGAGGCAAATAAAAAAAACATATCTCTAGTATTGGCTCATGGAATTGAGTGATACCAAGGCCATTTTCGACATAAACACAGCCAGCAAAACACCAACAACAGTGAAATTAAACAACAGTTATATATTATTTCATATATATAACAGAATATTCAAAATTTCTGTTTCCAAATATTCAAAAATAAGCTGAATTTTTTTTTTAATTTCTGTTTCCAAATATTCAAAAATAAGCTGAATTTTTTTTTTAATTTCTGTTTCCAAATATTCAAAATTTACAAATTAAAGAATTGAAAATCAAAACATGACTAAGGGATTGAATGGAACGAAATTGGATAGAAATTACCTGAGATTGGGGGATCGAAGATTAGGGCAGAGAACTTGTTAGGGAGAGAGACGGAGAGAGACGCAGACGGTGGAGACGGTTGAGATGGTGGACGGCAAAGCTTCGCACGGCGTAGGCGGTGGAGTTGAGAGGGACGGCAGTGAGGCGACGGCGGTGAGGCGACGGCGATGGTCTGAGACGAAGGGAAGGAAGAGAGAGCTCGACGCGGTGGGGAAGAGAGAGAAAGCGGGAAGAGAGAGGGAGTGTTTAGAGACTGTAAAAGAATTTAGGGCGTAAATTTTTTTTTTATATTTTCCCTCAGCGACGGAATACTCCGCCGCTGATAATCCGCCGCTAGACATTACGTTCACCTGGATCGATGACATGGCACGATCACCGACGGAAATTCCGCCGCTGATTTTAAACTCAGCGACGGAAATTTCCGCCGCTATTATTAATAAATATAATTGTTTTTATTATATTTTTGAAAAAAAAAATAAATTCTAAATATTTATTAATTTTAATTTAATAAATATCATTAATTTTATTTATATAAAATATGAAAGTTATTTTAAATTACTCTCAAAAAAATAAATAAATTCTAAACCCTAAACCTAATACCCTATATATACACTATACACTATACATTATACATTAGGGTTTAGGGTTTTTTTTTTTAGGGTTTAGGGTTTAGGATTTAGGGTTTAGGGTTTTTTTTTTTTTTTTTTTTTTTTTTTTTTTTTTTTTTTTATGAAACCAGGACGGTACCTGGGAGGATTTTATTGATAACAACAACTATAGAATTTACAAGAGGGGGACAACCAATCACTTCATGAGCGAATTGGAACCTAAACCTCAAACTCACTATTACATCAACACCACCTATCAATCTAGAATTATCTATCTCTCCTATTACAAATTGAAAATCACTTTCTATACTATTACAAAACTTTATCCCTTTATACACAAACATACAATCTATGCCATCTCTATGCCCATGATATGAAGACCATATATACTACATAAATTCTTGTCCACATTTTGCCATAAGTACCTGCATATAACCAAAGACCCACTATCCCAAACCGATGAAGAAGGCGAACCCAAACAATAGCTACAACAAACCATTGCAAGCCTATATGACACACTTTAACCATAATACCCGGGCCATCAATATGAATCGAAACATTGCCTGATGAAATAATTGCAAGAGAACACCGTAACAATTACTATGACTATTTGAAACAACACATTTGTTTCCCGAAAGCAAAATGACCAACAACAAGCGGCGTGAGTTTGCTTTATAACCGAAAGCTGATAACGAACTTGAGAAATTAGCAAACCGCATCAACACCGCCGTGATTAACATCAACCTGGGATCATGAAAACACATTGAATCCAGCAATATGAGCCATATGACAACTATCCAAGATCCACATATACCAAAAGCTATCCACAGGGCTATCAAAGCAAACCAAAACTAACATCAAAACCCAATGCTGCCAAAAACTTAGA